>APFE030227501.1:844-74254 GCA_000404065.3 Pinus taeda | reverse complement strand
ATCTCAGGAATCATTTACTTGCCTGTTTGGTTCGTAATTTGCTTTGCTTTTCTTTTGTTTTATGGCCGTTATCATGCATGAATAAAGGAATGAGTGATGGAGATAGGTAGGTAAGTAAATATTTTTCATTTCACGTCCAGTCTGTGCACTGATGGACACCAGTAGAGGGAGACCCACTGTCCCCCTAGCCTTTGAGGCTTGGCCTGTCACGAGAGTCATGGGCATCTGTTTTTTCTTTGAGGACGTACAGATCCATCTGCATGATCCACTCCGGTTGAAGTTGTTCCGCAATGATATTAAAGAAAGACACGCGGGCCAAGATGGAAATTCAAAGGCCATGGAGGAAAATGTAGAAGGTGTGATGAGGATAAAATCACATCACAAGTGAACAAGAACTTCCATGATTTATATGGATGACGTTATTTATGTAAAAAAGTGAGGTTAACTCGTTGTAAATCAGATTGAGTGGTTTTTAAGGTAATTTTGAGGTAAAAGATACTAGTTTTAAATTTTATGGATAAAAATCAAGCCATGCTTAGGGTTGGTTTGGCCTAAGACCTTTGCAATCTTTTGGTGATTTTGATGACTTAAATGCTACTAAGTAGCGGATACTCAAGCCATAGGTCTCACTCACCTCTGACATATCTGGTGTGTTCATGACATATTAGACAATACCCTTAATTTGACTACATATTGGAAAATACCTCTAAAAATTACATTAGTTAACCTCTACCAATACAAACCCAATATACCTTCCCAATTTAAAAAACCCCTACTCTCACTTAAGTATCCATTTTTTCATTAACATCTTTGAGTTCGGTTTTTTATACCTACCATTTTTTAGTTCCATTTTTTATACCTACCAATATAAAAACCTTTTACCCCAATGATATGATCAATATATCATATCTTTTTTTTTAGTTCCATTTTTTATACTTATCAATATAAAAACCCTTTACCTCTATTATATGTCCAATATATTATGTCATTTCTGTTAAGCCTTGTGCCACAAATTAGGTTAGCTAGTCATATCAGGACTCACATAACTTAGTAAACAAAAGGAAAAAAAGCATTGCATGAGATTTTTTTATTTCAATAATAGTGTGTATGTAAGAATAAGTTTTTGGAATTTTTGTTTTTTAAATAAAAAATTAGTGGACTAACCATTTAATAGAGAGGCTATATATTCTTTGTAGTTAAAGAGACTAGTTTAAACTCTAAGTTTAATCTTTGAAATTATGATTTTCTAGATATGTGATATTCAAAAGTCATTTTATTGGCCAATGATATTGCAATAAAGTGAATTTATATGTTTAAAGGATTCTCCATGATAAAGTGTGAAGTTAATCCATTAATTAAAATCTATTCCAATTTTTAAATAATGAATTATCTATATATATAAACTGATATTTATTATTAATAAATGAATTTAAATTATAATTATAATTTACTTAATTCTTATTATTTTTTTAATTGATGATGATTTAAGGTTCGTATTGAAATTCAATTGTGGTTTACTAGATTTTAAAAAAGTAAAAATAAATTGAAAAACATTATTTCTATCCTTAAAGAAGTGTGAAGAGCAGCGTTCTTCATCTCACCATAATTTGCTACCTAATGGTAGAAAATATTAGTAATGTGATTAAACCATTTTGAAAATTAAAATTAGATTTAAGGTAAAAAAAAAAAAAAAAATGTTTATTTTTTCTTAAATATTATTAAATTCATTTATATAATTAAATATATTATTTAGATAAAACTCGATATAATATTAATTTATATAATATTAAATTGCATTTCCATGCAAACAAGAAAAAAGAGAATTTATGTTTACCAACTTCCATGTAAAAGTATAAAGAGGGAGTTTATTATTTGTCCTATAACAATTGTATTTTGATAGTTATTTCAATTAAACTTATATTTATATTTAGAATCTCATGTTACATTGAGGTTTGATCCTTAGTTATATTAGATAACTCCATTTTTCCCTCTTTTCCGATTGAAGTTTTGTTTAGGGAAAAATATTAAGCTTGGAAATTATATTTAACCATATTATCAAAATTTTGGGGCCTAATTAATGTTAAATCATTTTTAGGAATTAATAAAAGTGTAAATATTTTATTAAATATAAATATAGAGGAATATGAGGGGTCATGTAGATTTGAAGAATTATTTTGGAGGTATCAGATGGTGGAGAACCAACAACCATGTATATTTATATATAGTTTATATTAATGAAATACATTTTATTATGGGGTTATTAAAGTCTTGGTTTATTAGTGATATCAAAGTTTAATGTAGTTTTAATAACCCATGATCTTTGAAGATTCCTTGTCTTCTTATTCTATAATCTAAGTGAATCAATTATTCATCTACCATTTTTTCTCTACAATATTCCCCCGAATCCTTGCCTATGCATTAAAACTTGGCCTAGAGAAGCCATAAAATGTCTCCATATGTTCAAGATACACTTAGCTCATTTTATAAGGAAAAGTAGGATCATTTGGCTCATTTGGTTGCGTAAGAGATGTTTTTGAAAATTAAAATGGATTTGAGTAGCAAGGGCATGAGATTTGAGAAGGCAAATAAGAGTTTGATATGGTAATTATTAATATGTTCAAATACTCAACAACATCTTTTAGTCTTGAAGATGTGTTCCTCTACAAGGCAAGTGTTAGGGTTATTTGTCATGAAAAAACCACATCATAGTAAATATTCAAGTATAAAATTCATAAATATAGGGTCACTTGTAGCTATCCTAAACCATCCCACTTAATTTTTAAGCACATAAACCATTTATTAGGCCCTATATAATGAGATATTATATCTTTATTGTTATATTATTATCTGTAGGCAAAACTATAACCTTACCATTTCATTATAATGTTGTCCTTATCTATATATACAAAGGGGACACTAAACTTAAGATCATTATCTTGTATTTTTAATTGGAATTCATTAAAAGGAGGTTCCCCCTAGAAGTGGATTGTATTCATTAGAATTTTGTCATTTTTAAGATGCTTCAATAGTTACATTTGGCATTAGAACATATGAACCTAGGGGCTTTCCTCCTTCAATAAAGAAATTGTCTCATTTTTACGGTAACTTATTTCTAGGAATCTTTACACAACAAAAATTTGAGGGGACTAAGAAGACATAATGAAGTGCATGTGCTCAAAATTTAAATTTTGATTTTATGCTTTCAGATATTATCCTATGGAAGTTAGGAATTATGACTATCTTTAAAATTAGTTTTAGATTCATCTTGGCATATTCACCATAAGTTTGTTTCTTGGAAGCTTCAAAATATGAAAAATGCGTACATTGAGGAGAGATACTAGGGTACTAGTGTACAATATTATAGATTTTTTTTGTAATACTTTTGGAGATATGCTATGTGGAATTTAGGGTTTGTGACTAGTACTAAAAATCAATTTTTTGAATGAATCATCTTGGTAGGTTCGTTGTAACCTTGTCTTAAAGGATTTTCATACTGTGAAATTTTTAGTGATATAAAGAGGCATAGTCAAATATATTAAATAAAAATTTCATAATCATATTTGAAAATTTTGATACATGGCACATTGTACAACATGACTCTTGGTAAAAGGCCAAAAATCAACAAGTTTTAAGAAAGTCACCATAACTTCACTATGGAACATTTCCAAATTCTTTGATCACACCTTTGCAATTGTAAAGAAGACATATGAAAATTCTACATGTGAAACTTTTGGACTAAGAAGGGTTCAAACTTTAGATTTGTATAAGGACAAAGATAAATCATCTAAAAAATCTCCAAATTAGGTTTAAAAAGGCATGTACCTTACAAGTGGAATAACTTTTGATTATTGGTGATAGAAAATATGTGATAAATATGAGTATTATTATTTTCTCATATGGCAAAGGGGTCAATAACAAATACTAAAACATGACATTTGAAGAAAGTGAATATTTATAATATGGTTCTCCCAACTAAATAATAAAGTTAATGAAACAAAATCCCAACATTATGTTAAAACAAGTGGTTTATCATGTTCACAAAAAAACCTTAAAAGAAAAATGATGGAAGAAAATAAATAATTAAATATCCATGATTAAAAATAAGGAAGAAATATAAAAGTACAAACCATTATTCTATAGAATCCCCCTAAAATGGAGATGGTGATCCAAGGAAATCATGAACATAAGGAGAAGAATGACATTGTGACTCAATAGCAAATGAGGAGTATTTTATCAAAATTAGAGAGTGCAACTATTGAATCAAAAAATCATGTTCAAGCGTCACTTCTAGTTCCATAACATCAAAGGTTCAACTTGGCACCAAGAAACTACTTCTTTCTGAAGATCGCTATTGAGGAAGTTTGATTGTAAAGATACTATAACATGGATATTCTAGATGGATCAATACTCTGATTTACACCAATTTCAATCATACATAAGGTATATATTGCATCATTTTATTTAGAATAAGATCAAATTGTATGGTATGAATGGATTTGTGAAACGAAAAAGGATTATTTTTTATCTTGGTCCATTTTTACGAAGCAACTAATAGCACATTGTAGGGATATTAAGATAAATACATTCTTTATTCAATTACTAAATCTATGTCAAAGAGGTCCAAATAGAAAAACATTCAACAATTCCAAAAGTTAAGTCTAACGGAAAAGAGTATTTCAAAGGATAACTTGTTAGACATCTTTATGGGACTTTTAAAGGAAGACATCCAACATAAGGTGCATCTCTTTGAACCTAAATTTGTAGAGCATGCTTTCAAATTTTCAAGAAAAGTTGAAAATAAAAATATGGCTACTAGAAAAGTGGTCCATAACAACTATAGTAAACATAATTCTCCCCTGCTAAACCTCAATCAACCAAAAAGGTTGACACAATGGATGAAACAAGAGAAAAGGGATTATGTTTCAATTGTGAAAATAATTATATTAATGGGAATAAATGTGGTGATAATAAGTTATATTACATAGATTGTGAAGAGAGAAAAGATCAATTACTAGAATTGTCATAAGCTAGAGTTAGAAGAGACTACTCAAAGAATGCCTTGCCATGTGTTGGCAAGAATTGGTACTCCACAAACCCTCAATATGGTAGAATATATCAAAAAGAAAAAGGTAACAATTCCAACTGATTTAGGTAGTACCAATAACTTTATCAATTAAAATTAACAAAACTTCTCAATTGCTTTGTATTTATAGCACCAAATTTTCAAGTAATGATTGTAGATGAAGATACCATAAATTGTTAAGGGAAATTCTATATATTAAGGTAAATGTGGGGGACTATTTATTGGATAGTCCTATGACTACAATCCAAATTAGTGGTGTTAATGTTGTAACAGGGTTCCAATGGTTACATCATTCAAAACAATGACCCTTAAATTTCAAAATATTTTTATAAAATTTTCCTCAAAAGGGAAGACAAATGCTTGGAGGTATCCAAGGGAAATCCTCTAAAGTGATAAGCTCTAACATCATGAAAAATTTACTCAAAAAGGATAACTATGGTATAATTTTACAATTTTTCTTATTATATGTTCAAACATCTATATCCTCTACTCTAGTGGATCTCCAAAAACTTATCAACAATCATTCCAATGTTTTTGAAGAGATGCTTGAGGGTCTTCCATGTACTCAAGATCATGATAAAGTTATTAATTTGTTAGTTGGAAGTATACCACTTAACATTAGGACTTGTAGACATCCATATTCATATAATAGTGCGATTGAGCATCTGATTCAAGAAATGTCAGAGGCAAGAATCATTCAACATAGGCAAAGTGATTTATCCTCACAAGTGGTGATGGCTACAAAAAGGGACAGTTCTTGGTGTATGTGTCCAAATAATAGATGTTGTAAATATATTTTTCAATGATGTCAAATATAGGAGGAGACTACATGTGTCCAACATAAATATTGGAAAATGAAGATTATTGAAAATAACGTTTTTGGGACTTTGATGCCTAGTTTGGAGATTGTATTTATGAAGGAATTTTTACTCAAATTTCCTAGATCAAATTGGATCATAGGATATATGTTTGCAAAGATAATTTTGATACATTTCCAATGGTATATGGCACTCCTTATAACCACATAGGAATGAGAAGATATGAATGATTTCATCATGATGGCCCAACCAAAGTACAAGTAGGCAAACCCAATTAGTTTTACAATTTGGCCCCATAAGTGAATGTAGAAACACTATAAATAAAGGATAGATGATTTTATTTGATTTGTATCCAAGAAAGAATATATTTGAAGTGCATAAGAGGAGTTGAGGAATATTTTTTGGGTGATTCTTGGAGTTTAAATGTGGAAAAAAAAATGGTATTTATGGGGTGAACGAGTCATCTTCGAGTTTTGGTTATCTCTTATTTTGAGATGTTTCATATCCTTAAACTTGGAGGGGCTAAAAACAAGATGATATTAATTTACCTGTGGTTAAAATTTTAGATCTTGTTCCAATATACTTTTAGAGATATGATCTAACAAACTTAGTGTTCCTTAATGCTCTTGAAACATGCTTCAAACAAGTCAATTTGGTAATTTTTACTATGAAATTATTTTTGAGATGTCTTGGATTTTGAAATTTTGAGAAGAAATATAAGATACCTCAAGCTACCTATCATTAAAATTTCATACCTTGTTTCTCTATAATTTTGGAGATATGATATGAGGAAGTTAGTGTTCTTGAATGCTCCTAAAACATGCTTCAAACAACATGTCAAATTTGTAGGAGACTGAGAAGAGATATCAAGGTACTAGTAGTAGAAATTTCGTACTTTATTTTGATATAATTTCAAATATATTATCTAAGGAAGTTAATGTTCCTGAATGCTCCTAAAACATGCTTCAAATATGTCGCTTTGATATTCTCATGATAACTTTATTTCTATGATGTTTTATACTATGAAATTTGGAGGGACATTAAAGAAGAAGAACACAAATTACATTATAGTTGAAAACTTTGAATCTTCTTGACTATAGTTTGGGAGATACGATCTTAAGAATTTAGTATTTCTAGATACTCCCTAAAAACATCCTCCAAGTAGGCCATCTTTTAATTTTTTTCTATAAATTTCTTTCTAAGATGTTTTAGCTTGTGAAATCTAAAAGAGATAGATAAGAGATATCAAGGTACTTGTCGCATAAATTTCAGAACTTGTTTCACTATAAATTTGGAGATATTATCCGAGGAATTTAGTGTTCATGAATACTCTTAAAACATGCTTCAAATAGGAGAGTCTGAAGTTTTTTCTATAAATTTATCTCTGATATGTTTCAAATGGTGAAATCTAGAGGAGACAAAGAAGAGATTTCTACATACCTATGGTATAAAATTAGGAACCATATTTTCAAAATTGAATATGTGGCATGTTGTGAAATTTTGTTCTTGGGAAGAAGGTTTGGGAAAAGTAAACTTGGTGAAAGATAGAGTAACAAGTAGACCAGGTGATGGTAGGAGCAACTAACATACCACATGAAGGAAAAATTAGCAAGAAGGCTTGTTGAAAGCAGAAACAACTAACAAATATTTTCTGGAAGAAAATAAACAGAGTGAAGTAGGTTGGTTCCTACAAAGTAACAGATGGGATTGGTGCCTATTGTAGGTTGTTTCCCACAAAGTAACAAAGGGGATTGGGGATTTTTGTCTCCTATAGATTGGTGTGTACACAACAACAAATCGAATTATATTTCCTCTAGGATTGTGCCTACAAAGTAGTATAAGGGATTGATTTTTCCTCTATGTTGTTCCCTACAAAACAACATTGGGGATTGGTGTATCTTTTAGGTTGGTGCCTACAAATTGATGTAACAATAGGTTAGTTCCTACCCTAAATTTCACATAAATAATTTTGTGGTTTTCTCCCATAGAGGTTTCTATGTATATGTTATGTTACTTGTTCAATCTATAAAAATAATTTTTTATGATGGTTGAATTTTTAAATAAGTAAAATTTTCATTATATGGATTCACCCCCACACCTCCTCTAAGTATAATTGTGAATCCAACAATTGATATAAGAGAAAGTCTCTTTAGAAATAGTCTAGCCACTAGAAGGAAGATCTTGGAGGGACCATGGCTATCCATGAAGGTTTAATTAAATCTCCTATGTTTGATGGATCAAACTATAACTTATATAAGAAAAGGGATGAGGAAATATGTGATGTATTTTGGTATTTATGCTTGGAAATTTGTATTTTATGGAAGGAAGCACGATAAGCATAGTGTAGAAGTCATGAGTGCCATCTTGAATGACCTATCAAAAATAGATTTTGGTAAGGTGATTCTTTGTAAAACAACAAAATAAATATGGGATAAGTTGTAAAACACATATAAAGGAGGTGAAATTCAAGAAATGAAAGATAAGGACAATCTAAATATATATACAACATATGCAATAAGAATAGATAAGTTAGGTCAAAGTGAATAATTTCTCAAATACTCAAAGAACATCAAAGCTTATGATTTCTTGAGCTATGAATTTTATGAAGAAGAAGCTAAAGTTGTAAAAAATCTGATAAGAGGATCTTGAAAATTCAAAGGTAAGTTGTTATCCAAATGTTTTAAGTTTGGTAGAATAGGTCATTATGATTTTGAATGTCCGAAGATGGTAATGATGAAGAAGATCACCTAGCCATGAATGCTCAAGTTGTCGATCATCAAAATGAAGATTCATATTTAGAGGAAGAAGTTGAAGGTGAAGAAGATGAAAAATAAGTGCAATGGCCATAGGTAAGCTATTATTTATCATTATTGTAGAAGAAGAGGTCATCCTGCTTTTAGATGTCCACATATAATTTTGGAAAATAGTAATGATGAATAAGAACACGAGGATAAGATAAATTCTCATGAGTATAAAAGAAAAGTATGTGGTTCATCAAAAGAAAGTAATTTAGTTGAATATGATAATGAAAAAATGGAATTCCTACTCATGACCATGGAGGATCGAAACTCTAGTCAAGAGAAATTAGATTCATAGGAAGAATATGTTGATGATCTTAAGAGAGAACTTAATTTTGCATTAGATGATATAAAAAGACTTAGAAAAATGATTAAAAAGAAAAAGGAGTTGTTGCGGAAACATGAGAAAGAAAAGAATCATGATATTGATGAATCGACAATGTCTCTCATGAAGTTATATATAGAAGAGGGAAAGAAAAAATAAGAAATGTTTATGAACCAAATCAAATAAAAGGAAGGACATTGTGAGAAACTAGAAGTGAAGGTGGCTTCGTTGAGAAAGGATTTAGAAAATGCCAATTATCAAATGAATCAAAGTTTGAAGTTTGGAAAAGGTATTGAAATATTATATGGCATTATTAGTTACTAAATATATCTATTGATTAAAATATGTCTTGGTTATCATGAAACCACCAAAGGAGAATCAACCTCAATAACATCAGAAAGAAATGCAAAGAAGAACTTGAAAGGTAAGTTAATTTGCTCAGAATATGTATCAATGAAATCAACAATAGAAAATAGGGTGAGGACCAATAGAGATATAATTTTTAAAAGAAACAAAGTAGCACCAGGAAAGGAAGTAAAGATAAATCGAGACCCGAAAATGGATTTAAAATAATAATTCCCCAAAGAAGGACTTTTACATCTAGTTATCAAAATCTCTTTTATGGCTATTGCTTTTCATGTAAGAATTTTGTTCATAAAAAAATATATTGTATATCATATGTAAGAAAAGACTATATTAGTAATAGGAGTATGGGATCATACAATATCTCAAGGAATGTTTGTGTGAGTGACAATCCTAGAAGTTTTAATGAAAAAGATGTCAAAAATTATAGATCATTTGCCCCCTTATTAGATCATGTTGAATGTATAAAGTGTAATAATTTTGGAAACAAATAGCATGATTGTAGGAGTAGTATATTTAGTCGTCCAAATCAAAGTAGAGAAGAAGATATTATCAAAAATATAAATCAAATAATAAAGGTATAGAGAATGAAGCAAAATAATAAAGAAGAATGTGGTCTAGCCCTATTTGTTCAAAACAAATAAAGCCAGTGGTATATAGAAAATGGATGTTCAAGTCATATGGAAAGATATAAAATAAAATTTCTCTCTCTAAAGGAAGTCGAAGGAGACAAAACCACTCTCAGAAATAGTAACTCAGGAAGGATAATTACAAAAGGCACAATCAACCTTGATAATGTAAGGAAAAAAAATACATTTTTTTGCTTGTTGAAGGTTCAAAGCACAATATATTGAGTGTAATTAAATGATTGATTAAGGGCATCATCTCACATTCTATTCTAATGGATGTGAAAAAATAAAAACAGGTTTAGGAAGATTGGTGGAAAATGTAATTGGGTCTCCAAACAATGTATATGTCCTCAATGAAATTAAAAGAAAGAAAAAGTGCTCTATGGGAGTAATATCCAGGACATCTCATTCGTAAAAGAGAGAATATTTCCAAGTGAAGCAAGAGGTAGAAGGTCTCATAAAGAAGATGGAAGCATTATAATGTAACCTACAAGAGAGGAATGATGAAATGCAAAGGTTGTAGGATATGAATTGACAAGAAATGATGCGTTAAAAAAGTAAAAAGAAATGTATTTCAATTAACATCAGCGCATAAGTTCAAGGGGAGAAACACCTTTCCCTTGATATCGAAAAGAGGGAGACATTTGAAATAATAGGAGTAGTTGCAAACAATGAAAATTGAAAATGAGAAGAAGCATATGTTCAAGGGGAGCATCCCTTGGATGACAAAAAGAAAAGTTATAGAAATTTAAGTTACTATCAAGGGGAGTTATGTTGTAGTCAAAGGAGTTAAATTACAAATGAAAGGAAGCATAAGTCCAAGGAGAGTAATACAAAAATGAATAATTAAGAGGAAGTTCAGGTACAATGGGAGCAGTCTCAAGAGAAGAGTTACAAATGAGGAAATGTTGCATGTAGGCACAAATAGTCATAACAATGATAAGGGGAGCCTAGTTGCATACAAAGGAGAAGTAAGAAATAGAGGATATAATTATTTTGTTGTTAATGTATCAATGGAAGAAATTATAGCCATAAGTAAAAGAACCCATTTTCCATTAATGCCAAATGGGGAGAATATATAAAGGAGAGATACTAGGGAGGGGGAACAATTGGAGTCACTAAGAGAATTCATAAACAAAGGAAAAGTTGTAGAAAATAAGAAAAGTTGGAGATATAAGAAGAGTTATAGATAAGGGGAAGAACAAGCTTAGGGGGAGTGTCCCTTTTCTATTAATTTCAAAGGGGGAGAAATTGTAGGCACGAGGAGAATTGTAGACATGGGGAGTTCTTTAGTATTTTTGAAGAATAGATTAAGTGTTACCATCAATGAAAAACGGGGAGATTATTGGAAATGTTGTTTTCATTGATGTTAAAGATATGGGAATGATACATACGTCTAAGATAAAGATTAGAAAATTAAGGCTATTGCAAATATTATTTTTGGGATTTTGATGCCCAATATTTGAAGGAATTTTTACTCAAATTTCCTAGATTAAATTGGAGCACAATGTTTCTGGTTGGAAAATTTATTCTGATATTCTTACAACAGTATATGGAAATCCCTCTAACTCTTTAGGATTTTGTTAGTATGACCCAAATTAAGTACAAGCAGGATGACCCAACCAATTTTACAAGTTGGTCCCATAAGTGAACATAGAAGAACTATAAATAAAGGATAGATGAGTTCATTTGATGTGTATCCCAACAAGAAGAGATCTGAAGTGAAAAATAGAAGGTGAAGAATAATTTTGGGATGATTCTTGGAGTTTAAAGGTGGAAGAAAATATGTGATTTATGGGATAAACGAGTCATCTTGGAAATTTTTCTATAACTTTTCTTCTGGGATGTTTTAGATGGTTAAACTTGGAGGAGCTGGAGAAAATATATTGTTGGAAATAATATTGAGAGGGGGGGTGAATCAGTATTATCAAGTCAAATATTCCTTTTTCAAATCCAAATGATATATGCTACTTCAGTTAATTAAACCCGCAACTATGTAGAAGGAAACCCACGTATACTATGTAAACTTATAATTTACTTTATCTTTCAGATGTTGATTGTTAATCCAATAACCAGAAACAGTAAAACTGAGCAGAAGACAATCACACACAAGAACACAAGATATAAGGTGGAAACCCAATGTGGGTGAAAACCACCTGCTGCAATTCGTCTCTATCTTCTCTTTAATTAGAAACTTCTTTTTACAATTGTACGGTGCAGTCCTTTACCAGTACACAGGCTGCAACTACAGAGAGCTACAACCCTCTCTCGTTTTCCAGACTCTCCTGGAAGGGAGCTACAACCCCCTTAGCTCTTGCACTAGCCAAGATACTAGTACATAGGTGCTGGCCTATAGAAGGCTACAACCTTCTCTTTCTTCCAGGGACCACGTTTCATAAATTTTCAGACTAGATCCATCAACATCAATCAATCATCAAGAATTTCTGCATCAAACAATCTCCTTTTCACCAATTAGCACTGAATCAAGTAGACACTTCTCTAACAGGTGTATCCAAATCACAGTAACAGTAACCACACACCAAATCTGAACCCAAAACAAAAGATACTATCATTCAAGCTTCAAGATTATGACCCATCAATAGAACTTATCCTTCTCCTTACGCTCAGGTTCCTTCTTTATTCAGATCCAGATCTGCACCATAACCCAATCACAGTATTCCAGATCTAGCACTTTATCAGATATTCAATAAGAATTCAGATGATGCTTTGCCAAACGATCTCCTTCCTCTTTTAATAACACAATACCATGAACCCAATACTTGGGATCAACACTTTTGGATGCAATACCACAGGCCAAAACCATAGGATCAAAAACTGTCGGACTAATACCATGAACCAACCATGAAAGTGCGTGAGATCAACACTTTTGGATGCAATACCATGAACCAAAACCATAGGATAAAAAACTGTCGGACTAATACCATGAACCAACCATGAAAGTGAGTGAACTTTTCTCCACATGAAATAAACTTTTCTCTGCATAAAATTCCGTGAACTTTTCTCCAGATGAAATAAACTTTTCTTTGCATAAAGTTCCGTGAACTTTTCTCTACATGAAATAAACTTTTCTCTGCATAAAATTCTGTGAACTTTTCTCCACATGAAATAAACCTTTCTCTGCATAAAATTCCATGAATTTTTCTCCACATGAAATAAACTTTTATAAACTTTTCTCTGCATAAAATTCCGTGAACGTTTCTCCACATGAAATGAACTTTTCTCTGCATAAAATCCGTGAACTTTTCTCTACATGAAATAAACTTTTCTCTGCATAAAATTCCGTGAACTTTGCTGCACTATAATTTATCATCTGAGATGAGTGGGTTTCCATCAAGTACAACATATGTATCATAATGCCAACATATATTCATGTACATGTGGTAATAATTTAAAACCTTGTTTCACTATAATTATGGATATATGACATGAGGAATTTAGTGCTCTTAAATTATCCCAAAACATGCTTCAAATAGGTTAGCTTCTTTAGGGGAATTTTGAGATGTAAAATGGGTGTCTATGGAAAATAATAAAATAATATTAAAAATAATAAAATATGAGTCATGAATTTTTAAAAGAAAAGAAAGAAACTACATTTTTTTATTGTATTTTTTACTTATCTCCTTGTAGGTTTACTTGAACTTTAAGTGTGTACACTTGTCAGATGCAGAATTAGATTTCACATACAACGAGTACCCACTCTACATAATTTTGAGTAGTTCCACACCAAGAAAAAAACAAAATACATGAAAAAGTGTGTTTGAAACATATGTTTTCATTTATTTGTTTGAAACATACTTTTTCATTTATTTTTATTTTTTGTCGATGTGGATTTACTGAAAAGTAGGCTGAGTGGGTACTTGTTGGATTTGAAATCTAAATGTGCATTCTATTGGGCATAGTGTTGGCAATGATGTAAAAGGATATGTAAAAGAAAGGAGATTGTTGGACATAGTGTTATCATTTCGTTGATGTCAAAGGAAGTATGATGTCTTAAAGGTATGATGCTTTGAAAAGATGACTTGAATTTCTTCTTTTGAAGTTATGAAGATCAAATAAGTGCATATGATTTAGTTGGATAGTCCTCACTAAGAGTTTTTCAATGGTATTCTACACTTAGTCAAGCTCCTCTGGAATAAGAAGAAAGGTTAGGTTGAACATGACACTCTATAAATAATAGCCTAATATTTATTGAGCATCTATTAGAATTATTTTGATCAAACATACTTGCAAATAATTTGGTTAGATAGTTCTCTTTGAGCTCTTTCCATTGGTATGTGACCCTTGGTCAAACTCCCAATGGATAAGGAGAAACATTGATTTGAAGTTAGGCATGTTTGTAATGGAATTAAAAGGGTCAAACCCCAAATTTGTTATCCAGTGTGAATTTTTTTATGGTGCAGTAGGTAGGTAGTCAGTGCCTAGCCTATGAAATAAACAATGATGGATGGAAAAAGTTGCATGACATTTAACAATAGGGTATTTTGAGTAGTGTTGTGGTTCCACATGGGAACATAGAAGAGCATGAACCCATCCTACATGAATTAAGAAATATTGTTGGGGTATTATATATCGTTCTAGTGTAACACTTTGATGTATCAAATACTTATGTAATGTGGCAATTCATATGGGACTAGTGTAACCCTACGATGTACCCAATACCCATGTGGTGTGGTGCATCCAATGCAACTCCTGTGTGACATGTGGTGAGTATGACGTATTACATGATTTAAGTGGAAGAATCAAGACACATGGTAGGTTCTATATAACACAATTTTAACATTGACATCGTAGAGTTGGATGATGTGGAAAAAATCAGAGATGGTTGATATGGTAGAGATGGTTGATGTGGCAGAGTTAGCTGTCGTGGTAGAGGTAGAGATGGTTGATGTGGCATATATGGATGATGTGGTAGAGTTGGTTGATGTGGTGAAAGCACAGATGGTTGACATGACAAAACCCTCACTCATGGCACCTCGATGATGTGACATGTGGCATGTTAAATAGATATTTTTGAGTGGCTAACCGGATCATTTTTGGGTGACATGTGGAACCACCCAAAGAGTGCCACATGGGAACAATAACACCACCCTTAAATCAAAAGTAGGTTTCCCCTTGACATATAAGGGTTTGGTCAGTTGGTGAGATCATGTGGAAAACAAATTTTATCCCCATGGTCCCTAGGGGGGTCCTTTGGTCATGTCACGGTTACATGGGTTGAAGATTATGTAGTCAACTCTACAAATTACAAACGAATGGTCTCATCTTCCAAATGATGGTTAGTCTCAACACGCACACACATCAACTTCATGTTGATTTGGGCATGGAAAGTATGCTTAAACAACAAATATTTTTATATATCTCTATGATCTCGTGATCAAGTTGGAAGCATAGCGTTGTGATTGTATGCTGATTTGTATCTATGTTGAAGATGTATCTCTTTGTTGTATCTCTGTGGTCTCAAGATAAAGTTGAAGGGGTGGCTCTATGGTTAAATTTTGAGTTGTATCTTTATGGTCTCATGATCGAGTTAGAGGCATAGCTCTGTGGTTGAATGCTTGAGTTGTATCTCTTTGGTCTCATGATTGTGTTGGAGGCATGGTTTATGGTTTAAAAAGTTATATAGAAAGCCCATGTTTTGGTTTGCAGTGGTTATAGGGCCTAGTTAAATAGCATAGTAGAGTTTGTACTAAACTCTTTTTCAATCAGTGATGGTCATAGGCATGAGTCTAATCAACAAAGTGTTTTTTAGTATGAGCATTGACAACAAACACACACACACACACACATACATTTATCTCTCTCTCTCTCTCTCTCTCGCTATATCTATATATCTATATATATTATATATATCATATAGTATATGTATATGTATATGTATATGTATATGTATATGTATATGTATATGTATATGTATATGTATATGTATATGTATATGTATATGTATATGTATATGTATATGTATGTATGTATGTATGTATTTGTCATAGGCCGGCTATGCAAATGGAGCATGTAGTCAAGTTGGTATTGGCTTTAGTTTAGTTCCTAGTGGTCATGCATTTGAGTTCGTGGTTAGACAATTTTGGAGTTTATAATTACATGATAGAAAAGTTCCTTTTGTTGAAACAAGTTAGTGCATTTTGTCGAACTAGCGGGTACGTTTTGTAGAACATGTATGTATGTATTTTTCATAGGACGTCTGTGAAAATGTAGCATGCATTCAAGTTGGTATTAGCTTCGGTTTGGTTCCCAGTGGTCACGAGTTTGAGTTCGAGGTTAGACGCTTTTGGAGTTTATAATTACATGATAAAAAAGTGCCTTTTGTTGAACCAAGTTAGTGCATTTTGTCTAACTAATGGGTACGTTTTCTAGAACATCCATGAAATAATGCATTTTGTAGATCTAGGACCTAAAAGGTACATTTTGTCAATCCAATAGGGTCATTATCTTTAATTGTTAATATTTATAATGTTTTGTGGGTCATTTGGATGCTCAAATTAATTTTTTTTTAAAAGGCGAAATGGATAGAATCCTTTTGCGATAAAAAAGGGGAAATGAAAAGTCATGAAGACAAATTCTTGAGAACAAGAGGTCATATTTATTTTGTTATTATCAAAATGGTAAGAAGCTCATAAATAGGTTTATTTTTGTTATGAAGAAGATGTTTTAGATTGATGATTGAAGAACAAGTTGAAGCTGTATTAATATGATCAAACTTTTTATGGGTAATTATTGTGTTTTGAGATTGTGGATCCGGTTTGAAAGATTGTGAAAAGAGGACCACTATGGTTTGGTGCAGGAGGTGGGTGTATCAATTAGGTTGGAGCCTATAGATTATAGAGGTTGGTGCCTTAGAAAGGTTGGATCCTACATATTATAGATCTTGGTGCCTTAATCATGTTGGATCCTACAACACGTTAATGCTTACATATCTTTGGGGGTTGGTGTCTCGATTAGGTTTGTGCCTACGAATCTATTTTGGGGGTCAGTGCCTCTAGTAGTTTGGTGCCTACAAATATATTTTCGTGGTTGGTTCCCTTAGTAGGTTGGTTCCTGTAAACTAGTTTTGGAGGTTGGTTCCTCTAGCAAGTTAGTGCCTACAAATGTTGTAATCAAAGATTGAAGAAGATAAGAAGATTTGTTATTTTCTCCGGCAAGTGTTTTGCATGTGCATATGGTGTTCTCATGTGTTGATGTGATGATTGTATTCATTAATACATTGTTATGTTTTTACTTATGGTTAACTGCAAAATTGTTTAAGTTGGTTAAAATTACTCATTACACTGATTCACCCCCCTTTCATGTGTAATCATAATTATAACACATCTAACAGGTGTACACACTGGAAATTTGATTAAACCAACAAAGATATAAGTCAAAATTAGGACTAAAAGGTAGTTTTCTTCTTTTCCCTCCAAACATTTCTCCCTTGGGGATGACGTCATCATCTTGAATCCTATTGATTCTCTTAAAGTTGATTTTGTTAATACAATTTTCATTTGGAGGCCCATTTTTACCTCAAAGTTCCTCTAATGGGTATTTTTTTTATTTTTCTTTCTGAGATGTTTTATATTGTGAAAAGGAATAGAAAGAGAGGCCATAAGGTACCCGTCATTAAAATTTCAAACCTTAGTTTTTTGTAATTTCAAAGATATGATATGAGGAAGTTAGTGTTATTGAATTCTCCTAAAACATGCTTCAAACAGACTATGAAACCTAGAGGAGACCAAGAAGAGATATTAAGGTACCAATAATAGAACTTTCTTACCTTTTTTTGCTATAATTTTGGGAGATATGATATGAGGAAGTTAGTGTTCATGAATGCTCCTGAAACATGCTTGAAACAGACCATCTTGGTAATTTTGTTGTAACCTTATTTCTATGTTGTTTTAGACTGTGAAATTTGGAGCAGAAAAAACAGACATTCAAAGTCCCTATAGTATAAACTTTATACATTGTTTCTCTATAATTTTGAATATATTATAAGGAAATTAGTGTTTTTAAATTCTCCTAAAACATGCTTCCAATAGGCCATCTTGTCATTTTTTCTATAAAAAAAAAATCTCAATGTCTCCGGCTATGAAATATGCATGAGACAAAGAAGAGATTTCAAAGTACCTACAGGATAAATTTTAAGCCTTGCTTCACTATAAATTCAGATATATGTTTTGAGGAAGTTAGTGTTCATGTATGCTCATATGACATGCTTCAAATAGGTCAAATTTTCGTTTTTTCTATAACTTTATTTTTGAGATGTTCCACACAGTAGATGTTCCACACTGTGCAATTTTGAGGAGATTAAGAGGATATCTCTAGGTACATATGGTGGGAGTTTCAAAACCATATTTGAAAAATTGAATATGTGGCATGTTGTGTCAGTTTGTTCTTGGAAGGAAGCCAAAACGAACAAGTTTTAGGATAAGTAGGCCTAATGAAGGATGAAGTAGAGAATAGACCTAATGAAAGTATAGAAAACTAATAGACCTAGTGAAGGAAGAAGCAACAAGCAAACTCAGTGAAAGTAGAAGAAGCTAACAGAAATTGTGAAGAAGAAAATAAAATAAGTGAAGTGGGTTGGTGCCTACAAAGAAGCATAAAGGATTGATTTTTCTTATAGGTTGGTGCCTACAAAGTAACATAGGAGATTGGTGTCTCCTATAGTTTGGTACCTACAAATCAACATAGGGGATTTATGTCTCCTATATGTTGGTTCCTATAGATTATCAAAGGGGAATGCTATCTCTTGTAGGTTGGTTCTTAGAAAGTAGAAGAGGGATTTTCCATCTCCTATAGGTTGGTACCTACAAAGAAACATAGGGGATTGGGGTCTCCTATAGGTTGGTGACTACAATTTGATCTAATAGTAGGTTGGTGCTTACAAGAAATTTCATATAAAGAGATTTTGTGGTCTTCTCTTGCAAGGGTTTCCATTTATATCTTATGTTACTTATTCAGTTGATTAGATTGAAATTTTATGATGTTCGAATGTTTAAATAATTAAAAGTGTCATTATACTGATGCATCCCCCCATCTCATTGTAATTGTGAATACAACAACAGATATCTCAACAAAATGACCATGAAATATAATTTTCCTATTCTTGTCAATCATGAATTATTAGATTAATTGCAAGGATAAGTTTCCTCTTGTAACAACCTTGGTAAAAATCCATGTAATAAAGTTAGTAAAGGCAAAAATAATACCAAGGTCATGGGACACATATTCCAAGTTGAACGTTGGTAAAAACATCCTAGTGTTGGTGTTCATTTGGTTTATTATGCTTAAGGGAAATTGGAAAAGGAAATGGAAAAGGCTTTGGAAATGAAAAAGGCATTATTGGCATCCATTTATGAAAATAATGCAAATTATAAGAATAGGAAGGTGAAAGGTCACAAGTTTCATATAAGGAGGAAAATGAAGGAAAATAATGGAAATTGAAGAAAATGGAGGCCTAATTAATAAAAAGGCTTATGAGGGTTAGTTGGTAGCTTTTTGTCAGTGTTAGCCTTTTGTTAGTCAGTTTTAGAGTGAGTCTAGGAGAGGAGAAGAACACCAAGAAGAGAAGGAGATCAAGCAAGGAAAGGAAGGATAAGGAAATAAAAGGAAGGACAAGGAAAGCAAGGATTGGGTAAGGAAAAGTTGGATCAAGAAGATTTAGGATTACTTGTAGATAACAGGTTGCATGTATGATTTCCTAGTTGGTTTTGACATGCATGGTATGTGCATGTTGATATTTGGTTCTTTTACTGTCATTGGCATGGATTTTTCCAGGTTTTGACAATGGATTTTAGCCTTGCCTTTCCATTTCTAGATAGCCATAGTGTGATGGGACTTTTCTCAGTTTGAGATTTGGATTGCTAGAATATTTTGGATTCGAGTGAGGTGGTCTTAGGAAATTTCACAAAGGCCTATGAATCCCTTGACCAGTAACGGTGGGACACATGGTAAAGCCTAAGGGTGGAGACAGGAAAATTTCTCAAGATATTGGAGAATAATTCCAAGGCATCCATGCTCAGTTTGGTTTTTTGATCTCGGCAGCAGTTTAGGTGAGGTCACAATATGGTGAGGTTGGAGGTGGTTTAACCACTAGATTCCCTTGGTTGTTTATGAATTGTTTTTTCTCGTGAGATCCCACATTCAAGATTGGAATATGGCACAGGGGTGATTGGCTGAAAGAAAATTTTGGTTCACCCAATCTATGGCTGGGTGGTACATGGAAGTCCCAAACCTAGTTGGCTTTTTCCTATGTTTAATAAGAGCTAAGTTTCTCTTTCTTTTGATAAGTAAATGTACTTGTTATTATGTGGATTTAATGTTTGTTCTATCATTTATATTTATCTGGTTATATGATGGTTATATGCATGGTTATTTGACAAATCTTAGTCATGGATATTTCCATGTTTTTACTTGTAACTTTTAGTCCTTGATCAAGTGTGTTATAAAAATCATTGTATTAATGTCTTTTATGAGTTCTGGAAGTTTCATGGATTTTTGGGCAGTGATTGAGTTATAGCCCTAGAAAATAGCCTTAAATCAAACAGTCCCTAGCATAGCACTTGTAGAAAAAGTCTACAGTTGCACCCAGGCAGGCTCATGGGAGCGATGGAGGCTCTCACTCACTTAGAGGGCTTGGTAAGGGAGTGAATCAGGCTCTAGTTTAGAAAAAGGTAAGTTTTCTGAAGGACAAAGGTCTAGGAAGTTTGGGTTAGCCCTTCAAGAGTCTTGTAGCATCTGAGGAAAGCCAGTATTGTCTTTTTGTGTCAAATCCATTTCCTTAAGGTCATATAGGAGGTTTATTCATATCATAGTAGTGCTCTATTTTACATTTACATGGAGGGATTGTAAAAGTGGGTAAATGAGGGGTAAGGGCATTACAGGGTGGTATTCGAGAGGGTTTCATTCTCTTTGGGTGGTGTCTGGTTTCTATTCTCCTTGTATGATATGTGATACCATAGAAAGGTATCATAGCGTGGCTCAAATAATTGGACTAGATGGGCTAGATGCATTTTGTTATGCATGCATTGTCATCAGTAAGGTTGTCATGCATGAGGTCATTTCATGTAGTTTATGTCATCATGATGCTATTGGTATATTATGATCATGATGTGTTGGTTGAGATTACGCAAGAGATGCATATCATCAAAGCAAGGTTACAAGACTGGACCTCAGGGTAAGAGAATATCATCATATAGGTTTGTATGTTTGGCATGCAAGTATGTGGTTAATGGTTGTTATAAGAATTAGCGTTACTTATATGCTTTTCATTCTATGGTTTTTATGGCTACATGTATGAGAAATACTAGATGATCACTATTTTCATATGCACATGTGTCAGATAGTCATGAATGATAGTAACTTGTTTTTGTATGCATTCTGGTCATATGCCTGGTGATTATGGTAATTGCAGGTGAGGTCTTGATGTTATTATGTTTTGTTCTATTTTTTATTGACCTATGCAGATGATTATGGTTATGACATTCAGGTATGAGTTAATATATTATGATATTATGTCATACTAATTTAGACTGAACGTGCATATGTGATTATTATGCATGAACTATAATTGTTTATGAGTTTATGATGTGAACATGTTAGCTAGTTACTATTATGGATTTCATGACCTTATTTATGTCTGAGTTGATGTCTTTTGAATCTATATCATGCTAATCTAGATTGATTGTGTAGAGAAGATAGCCTCCCCTGAGATATCTTAAGGTATGAGTTTTCTTATGTTTTTTATTTAGTGTTTGAATGTTTGATTATGTTATCTATTTGGTGTTTGTGCGTTTGGTGTCTATTATGTCATCTATATGTTGTTTGAATGTTTAATTAATTTCATTACATGAGTATGTGTCTATAATATCTTGAAGGAATCATATTGTTTCAAGATGGTTGTATTAATACATATGTGTTGAGACAACTGATATGTACTAGAATGTAAGTAGGTGATAGTTGTAGCATTATGTATTATGATTAATGAATGTGAGTTGATTGTTGAATATGACATGGTTGTTAGATTGGCTAAAAGTTGATTTCAAATTCATAGACATGATGTCTTGATCTTTGGAATGTGTGACTGACATATTGAAAAGTTGCAGGGCAACATGCTTAGTATTAGTGTGACAAGGTAATAGTTGATGTGTTTACATAGCTAATAGTTGGATGATGTGACAATACATAGTAAGAATCGATTGCAACAAGGTAAAAAGGTAAAAGAAAGGAATTGGGTAAGAATTCATTTGACTATGTTTGGGAACCACATTTCCAAACGAATGAGTTATTTGCATACAAGAAGCCTTCTTAACCTATATTTTATCTGAAATTATGTGGATATATGTTATATTCCTAAACATGTATCTGACAAGTATAATAGTTGACTTACAGTTATAGTTGGATCTCTCAAGGGAATGGAATCCCTTGAGATATGGCATGGATTTGTTCAGTTACAAAGTAGTGTGCTTGCCATGACAAGGTAGAGTAATTGGTATATTGTACACCTATTTATGCACTAACAATTATGTGTTTATGGTAGTATGATGTAAGGGATTGCATGGAAAAAGAGGTTTCCATGGAATCATAAAGAAAGCTCAGTAGATCTTTCCCTTGGAAGCATTGCGAACCATGTGATTGAGTCATGGTGTTTGTTGGGAGTTTTGTGACTTTGGTATTTTGTGATTTGTTTGACTTCGATTTATGGGTTTTGATTTTGTCTAGTGCAAGGCCTTGCCACTTTGTTTGTGGCGTCGTATTGTTATTGGTTTTTCATGGTTTTCTTTTTGTTTGTTCCTTTTTCTTTCCTTTTGTGTTTTCAGGGTATTGGGAATTGGTTGGGAAAAAGGAATTTAATGGAGCTCAGGAAGGGTTGAATGGAACCTGACAAATAATGTTAGACTCGAATGAAGCTCAATGCATGTATCAAGGCTTCTAGAGGTAAGAGTATGATAGTTGGTTTCATTAGTTGGGTCCATTGGGATAAATGGATGGTGGTAGGATAGTCATGAGAAAGGTAAATTTAATTTACTTAAGGCGTTTGATACATTAGCTATGTTGGAAAATGTTGTTCTCCATGTTGTGCATGCATTGCACAGATAAATGGGGTTATCTTAACCTTGACCTTGTGATATCTGGTAATTATGTTGTGATCATGATTATAATGATGTGTATATATGTATACGTGTATGTATGTATGTCATTGTCTGACCTGGTCATCAGGGATCATGATTGTTTTATGCTAATGTGTATATGCATATATATGTATGTATCTATGTCACTATTTAACAGGGTTTTCAGATATCATTCTTGTGGAGGAATGATTTCTTATGTAGGTGAATGCCATGAAGAGATTCTTGGTCTTATGGGGAATCAAGTGGGAAGAGTAGTCCTGAAAAATATACGAGGTCAATATCATGTCAATATGAGTTGATATTATTTGTTTATGCTATGCCTATGTTTACATTATGGATAGGTAATGTTGATAGATACATCAGTGGAATGAAAACAACGTGATCCACGACATTATGAGATAAGCATGGATGGTGGAGAGACACTGGAAGCAAGCTTGCTTGGTAGAGACTGTGTGGTTTTGGATGTTCAATGCTACTATTGTGAATATTTTTTGCAGGTTGTATATTTAGTGCTTGCACCTATGGTGTTGAGTGCCTATTGTTATGATGTGTTGTGTGTATATTACATATGCAGTTTCAGGTATAGATGGTGCTATGTACATGCTGGATATGCAGTTTTGTGTACATATCATACTATGCACATGTTGGATATGCATTGTTGTGTATATATCATATTGTGCGCATGTTGGATATGCGGTGTTGTGTGCATATGGTGTTGTGCGCATGTTGGATATGTGGTGTTGTGTACATGTTGTGTTGGTGTTGATGTGTACATGTTGTGTTGTGTACATGTTTTTCAGGTGGTGCTCTGTATAGGCGGTACTATGTACATGTTGTACATGTGGTATTGTGTGCATATCGTACATGTTGTG
The DNA here is from genome assembly GCA_000404065.3 of Pinus taeda. NCBI lineage: Eukaryota > Viridiplantae > Streptophyta > Pinopsida > Pinales > Pinaceae > Pinus > Pinus taeda. Next base: position 50,224 of record APFE030227501.1, on the reverse strand, counting down.
TTGTGCACATTTGCCATGGTGTGCATATTGTACATGTTGTTTTTTGTATGTGTGGTACTATGTATGTGCATTGCATATTTGTGGTATTGTGACATGTGTATTTGTTGTGTTGTACTTTGTGTATGTATATTTATTGTGTTGTGTTGTACATCAGATGTAGGTGTATGTATTGTGTTGTGTTGTATGCCAAATGTAGGTGTATGTATTGTTTTTTGATGTACACTAGATGTAGGTGCATGTGTTATGTTGTATGTAAGATACAGATGTATGCATTGTGTGGTGTTGTACATTGTGTGTGGATTTACATATTGTGATGCACATTGGGTATGTGTACATGGTTGAAGAGAAGGCGCTAAGTGCCTATCAGGTGTGGCAACAAGTCAGGTCTATGTATGAAAAGGACAAAGGACCGATTAAAGGATTAGTATCAATATTTTATTTGTTTTTATTATGCATGTGATCTATGATTATGGTTTATGATGATTTCATGTGATTTATGATGGTTTCGTTTGAGCTAACTGGATGTGATATATTTATACATGATGATTTGATCAAACAACTAGTTTGACTTGTTGTGATAGGAAGTAGATAGAATTACAAGTGTACCTTATTGATGGGCCACCAATGAGGTATTATTTTAATTTATTTCAATTATTTTTTAGTCTAATTGAAATTATGTGCTTGGTACAAGAAAATATGCAAATTCCCTAGTTGGGTGGTTGAAATTGACTGCAGGAATTAGCACTGGAAAAAGAAATTGGATAATGCAACAGTGTGTTGGTAAAGTGTTCAGGAGCAGGGCCATTATGGGACACTAGTACCCAATAGTGTCCATTGATTTCCATAAGCATGATATGACTAGTATTATGGTTTTTAGTCAGGTATATGCCTTGATTGTTTGACCTTCCGATGTGAGGAAGGCTTGCCAAGGGATGGATCGCTCGGGAAAGGAGATGTCAAGAAACTTGGAAGGTGAGTGACTAAATGGAAGGGGGTTACACAATCGACCGAGGGACTATGTAGAGGAGAAGGGAAGGGGATGGATTTATTTTGGTCATTAGAATTTCTAGGGGGCATCAAATGCACATTGGTAGTGTGCCATTGAACAATGAGTTGGTAACTGTTCACTGAGAGGATAAGTGGCACAGGACTATTGATTGGACATTGGATGCATGTTTAAATTTGGTAGTGTATTTTGGACTTCCAGGAAGGAGTTGAATACCAATATTACTTTGAGGGTGGAGGTGTGAGCCTTTAGATTCCCTTGTTGTGGATGTAGGCATCGTATCATTTTATTTGTTGGTTAAAGAAAATGTGCATATGTGTATATTATTGTAGAAAATATATCGAGCTAGATTTAAAAAGGTCCATAGACAGTATGATTATTTTATGTTTGAAGCAAATGTTGATAAGTATATGTGTGTTTGTTATTGCAGATGCCATAATCAATTGTGTTATAAAGCTCCAATAAGTGGTATTGTCATGTTTTTCATGATGTTTTTTCTCTTGAACAAGATGTTCATTGTGAATACTACAATGAGCTAAGTTATAAAGCTCCATGCACAATATGTTTTGGTTTGCAATGGTTTTTCTAGTTGTAGGTGTCATAGAACACTAAGTACGGTGTTCCCCTAAGGGGGACGGTTCTGTAACAACCTTGGTAAAAATCCATGTAATAAAGGAAAGAATATGACCAAGGTCATGGGGCACGTATTCCAAGTTGAATTTTGGGTAAACCATCCTAGTGTGGGTGTTAATTTGGTTTATTATGGCTAATGGAAATCAAAAAAGGCAATGGAAAAGGATTTGGAAAAGAAAGATAGCATTATTGTCATTTTAATTATGAAAATAATGAAAAATTGGAGAAAAAGAAGGTGAAGGGTCACACGTTTCATGTGGCAAGGAAAATTAAGGAAAATAATGGAAATTGAAGAAAATAGAGACCTTATTAATAAAAAGGCTTATGAGAGACCTCATTAATAAAAAGGCTTAATAGAGACCTCATTAATAAAAAGGCTTAGTGTTAGCCTTTTGTCAGTTCAATTTTAGAGATAGTCTCAGAGAGGAGAAGAACACTAAGCAGAGAAGGAGATCAAGCAAGAAAAGGAAGGACAAGAAAAACAAGGAATAAGCAACAAAAAGTTTGATCAATCTGCTTCAGTAGGAATACTTGTAGGTAATAGGTTGCATGTATAGTTTCCTAGCTAGTTTTAACATGCATGGTATGTGCATGTTGGTATTCGGTTCTTTCACTATCATTGGCATGGATTTTTTCAGGTTTCGATAGTGGATTTTAGCATTTCCTTGCCATTTTTGGATAGCCATGGTGTGATGGGACTTTTCTCAGTTTTAGTTTGTGATTGTGCGAAGATTTTAGATCTGGCTGAGGTAGTGTTAAGAAAATTCCCAAAGGTATTGGAAAAGAATTATGAGGCATCCAAGCACTAGTTTTGTGATCTCGGCACTAGTTTAGGTGAGGTCACGGTATGGTGATGGTGGAGGTGGTTTAACCTCTAGATTCCCTTGGTTGTTTATGGATTGGTTTATCCCATGAGATCCCACATTTAATCTCGGAATATGGCACGGGCATGTCTGGCTGAAAGAAATATTTGGTTCATCCAATCTATGGTTGGGTAATACGTGGAATTCCTAAACTTGGTTGGTTTTTGCCTATGTTTAATAAGATTTAAGTTTCTCTTGCTTTTGATGAGTAAATGTACTTGTTATTATGTGGCTTTAATGGTTGTTCTCTCATTGCTATTTATCTAGTTATATGTGCTGGGCATAGCCAAATTGGTCCAGTTTTGGTCAAAGACTCTACATTTTTAGGAGCGAAGCACGCAGAGTCCTTGAAATTCTATTAACCATGTCATATCTAAGGGCTTTGGGGTCCATCAAAACCCCTCATTTTGTAATGGGTATCCAGGTTTTAACTCATCTTTTGTCGAATCCATAGTATGTGAACCATGGTTTTGTAGTAATGAAACATATATAAGGAGATGTAATGATTTTTCAAAAGAGATGAGCTATAGATGAAGTGATAATACTTTCTATCTTTATTTTGTATTTTGGGCTTTTAGGAAGGGATTTGCAGCTAAGTGCATGGAGGCCTTGGAAGAGTTTGCATATGAGTGTGCAGACCACTTGGAACTGGGTGCATATGTCTAAGGAATTATATGTGGTGAAAAGATATATCTTAATAAAGAGGATGAAGTTTTGGCAAAGTCTTAAGTATCTATATTCTTAATCTATGTTCACATTGATATGCATGCCTTTTACTTATCGTTGTGGAGCAATACATGTTATATTGTACTCTAATATGTTTATGTAATAAGAACAAATTTGTGAAGTAAAGCATAAGCACAAAATCTTTTAGGTATGTGAAGTCGTAGATTAGTATAAAATATAAGAAAACACATGGGTGCTATAGTGAAATATCCCTCTAGCTATAGAAACCTAGTTCTACAACTTCCAATAACCGCTTCGAGTGAGACTGCGATCTTCTTACAGGTCATTGCTAAAAGGGCTAGTGGTTAAGGGTTTTGTTGGTGCGCAATACACTTTGAACCTAGGTTCAAGCCCCTTCAGCCAAAAAATGGTTTCATTGTTGGGATCAGTGTCTATTTGAGGGATATATTTTAGCTTCCATCGAATAAGGAAATCCAGGAGTGGGTTCAACAAAAAGAGCGAGAATTTACAGTTCAGGAAAACAAAAATCCACGATTGTCAACTAAAGCCTGATTGCAGAAGTATCTCTATACAGAACAACACGAGATCTTCTTCGCGGCATTTTCTAATGAACTATATGAATGGGTATCAAAGTTTACCAAGCATAAGACTTGTTTCAAAAATGACGAGCCTATCACATGGAGCCCTGAATTGATACATTGACTCAAGAATACTAACAAAAATATCTCAAGAGCAGTTGATTTTTGGATTGAAGGTATCTTGGGAGGATTTATTACTAAATTCGCAATAGATAGGACTGTATCTTATAGCAAAGCTGAGTGAAGATTTTTGAAAGGCCCACGAGGTAAGTACCTAAAATCTTTTAAGCTATGGATTAAAATGATTTTATGTGAAAAGGGTGTACTACGAATGCAGTCAGATTAATGTTAAGATGAAGAAGGAATAAGTATTAACCAGGAACAAGGTCTACGCGAAGTGGGAAGCGATATAGAGTAGAGCATGAACCAAATAAATTTATTGAGACTTAATATAGTCCTTTGTTAGGTGGGTATGAGAGTGAACAAGAAGGAAGTAACCCCGCAACCCCGTGGTATTCCCCCTCCCATCTTGAAGGTGTGTCGATGTCATGAGTTGAGATAAATCAGGGCATCTTTAGGATTCCCCATCCACCTATTCCCCTTACCCCCCATCCCCCCTCCCCATAACTCCCCACAACCCCTTACCCTCCCCCTCCCCCTAACCCCCAGAAGAAAAATGGGAAATGACATTAAGTTGCCTATATTTAGAGGACTAATATCAAAGGATCCTAACATGTTTTGGTTCATAGCCAATGTAGTATGGAAAGCAAGATAGATCACTGATGAAGATTTAAATAATGTGTAACTCATCACGACATTACGAAAAATAGTACTAACATGGTACATGAAGTATTATGTGACTAATCAAGCTTCTCCTTTGGATGATATTAAGAAAGCGATGGTATCAGAATTCAAGAAGCTGAAATCAGAATTGCATTGCATTACAAAGCTTAAGGAAATCAAATAAACGTCTACTGATTTTTTGTGGGAGTTGGATTAGCAATCCAAGATGTTAATGGGACAAGTAAGCTTCAATATACCCCCAGAATGGCCTAAAGAATGGTTTATAGTTGTACTGCTTCCATATATCAAGTTACCCTTGACGCAACAAAAGATCGCGACTCAAGCTAGAGCATTGGAGATTTCCATGAAGCTAGAAGCCTCGTTGATCAGAGATACTCATGGAGGAGTACAGAAAATTCAAAGTCAGCTAGAAAATTTGATCTTGGAATTGCAAGATCTCAAGAAAGGTAAAGAAACCATATCAAACGTATGGTGTACAAAATGTAAAGCAGAGAGCCACTATAAGGATCAGTTCCCAGTGTTCAGATATTACTTGGAAAGTGGAGCACCTAATCTAGTAAACCTAGGATGAAGTTTGTGGTGTGACATTTGTAGAACAAGAGGCCAACATCACTCTGAAGATTGTTATTTATTACAAAAGTATGTATAGACCCCGAAACAATTATTTTGCAACTTTTATAAGTCGGTGGATCATGATGAGAGGAATTGTCGAAGTTATGACTTGATGATGGAGTGCACTGTTGATGCTTATAAACAACAAGCTGAAGGACATACATGCGAGGATTCTGGACAACATGTTGGTCGAGGAGAATTCCAGGGATGAGGAGGAGGATTTGGTCAAGGATGCAACCATATTATCTGTTATAACTGTGGATAACAAGGACATTTCACAGGAGACTGTCATAAGCCTGATACAACCTGCAGCTACTACAAATATTTTGATCGCGTAATAAAAGAATTCATGTACTTATTGAAAATATGTAAGAGAAAAGGAACCAGCAAGCCACAACAAATATTCAAATGATGATCGTTGAGACAAGGGAAGATGAACTGTGTATCAATATCGTAACAAGGAATCAAAATTACAACGAGAGATGATAAAGGTATGAAGAAGGTAGAAGAGTCATGGGTAAGAAATACTGCAGAAAAGATCCATGGTTTCAATATTCAAAAGGAAAAAAGAAACTTTCATGGGGGTGAAGTGAAGCTTACTGGATGATGGGGCTTCAACATCTAGTGTGCAATCGAATTTAATGACAAAGAAGGACAGTGAGAAAGTGTCTACTCCGACGCAAGAATTAGATCCAAGCATTCTGAAGTTGTTTTTATTGACTTTCATGAAGTTGTTGAGGAATCAAAAGGTTGTCAAAGGACTCCAGGAGTTGATAGACTCCTATGCTGATAAAGAGGTATCATGAAGCGATCTGCATGCAGTGAGCAATTTACATCGACACAAGAAAAGAACAGGGAAGGAAATGAAATTAACTATGCAGATTGGGGAATATGATATGGATCAGGTAATCCTCATTTAGGATTTGATGCCAACGCGTTACCTAAGAAAAATTGGTAGTCAATGGGAATACCAAAGTTCTAATGGTCACTAATACAATTGAGGATGGCTAACCAACAGAAGATTGCCCCTATGGGAAGGTTACCTGGCATCATAGTAGACATCGAAGGAGTTCGAACCATTTCAAAATTCGAAGTGATATAAATTTTAGATGATAGAAACCCATATCTGATGTTGCTTGGATTGGATTGGGCTTTCGATAATTTGGTGATAATTAATTCGAAGAAGAGACAAATGGTGTTCAAATGAGAAGATATGAGGGTCATTGCCCCTCTAGACCCCTCAGAAGGAGTGCGCTATACATATTATATCCGGGATGAGTGCTGTGACACAATGTCGACAACATTTATCAGATAACAACTAAGTAGGATGATTGGATTAATCCTACTACATATGGAAAATTGGGTTGGGACCAAGAAAGTTCTTGTACTTTAGATTTCAAGGAAGAACTGGAAAATTGGAAAAATAGGTTTTATGAAGTCTCCACCACAAAATCACTTTGTTGCATAACTTCCGAGGTATGTAATATACCTTATTATGATGGGATTGGAGAAGTAGCCTATTTATTGAAGAATATGAAAGAGAAATACCAGAAGAATAGAGATTGCAAACTTTGGATGTAGCCTTGAGGTGTACACCTGGTAGATGGTGCGGTACTCATAAAAGAAATATAGCAAATTGGTAGCAATGTCAAAGATTAATGTGGATCAGGTTTGGCTCAATCGCCATAGAAATTGAAGTAAAGTAAGATGGTAAGGTTGATCCTTAGGAGCATATTCATCGTTGCACTTCGGTTTGGAAAGAAATTCCAGAACAAGAGTGGGTACATGGATTTATCCACACACTATAAATGATTCCTATGAATTGGTATCTTCAAACAAAACTATGACATGGAACTGCAAACTTGATGGATTTGGCTGAAGAGTTCATACTAATATTCAATTTTGATGATGATTTCCCATGTATAGACTCATCTCTTCAAGAAATCAGAGTAAATATTTTTGAGAACGAAGCTCCATTAACATGGCAGCATGATTGGGCTGCGCAATTACAAAATGCATTAGAATGTTATAATATCATTGCCGAAGAAGATGAAGATCTGCCCAATATTGATATACCAGAATTGGAAGGACATCATGAAGTTGCTAGACCAAAACAAGAAATATTAGATATAACGCATCGAGTAAAAACACATAAAGTGAATATTGGGATAGAAGAAAACCCGAAGTTTGTGGTGATTGGAGACTATTGGAACACAGATATAGTTATTAAAATCACAGAGCTACTACATGAATAGCAAGAGTTATTCCTGACAAAGTTTTTATAAATGAAGGGCATATTAGGGGACCTAGGAGTTATAAGGATCCCTCTAAAAACTGATGCGAAGCCTATTAAGAAAATACCCTATAGATTGAATCTATAATACAAGGAAAAAGTGAAGGAAGAAGTAGGCAAAATGCTAGAAGAAGTGATCATTGAACTTGTCGAAGAGTCTGAATGTGTAAGTCCCATGATAGTTTAGGAAAGGAATACTAAAGGAGATATCAAAATCTATGTTGACTTAAGGAAACTATGCATGACTCTTTCTCAACACCCTTTATAGATGAAGTATTGGGCAATGTAGGAGGTTACGAGGCCTATTCTTTCATAGATGGCTTTTTGGGTTACCATCAAATCATGATTTCCCTCGAAGATAGACATAAGACAACTTTTGCAATGGAGTGGGGCTCATTTAAGTACATGGTGATGCCTTTTGGCTTAAAGAATGTGCCTACCGTCTTTTCTAGATTTGTAGTGGCAATGTTTAAGGAATACATACATAAATTATTGGAAGTTTATTTTGATGATTGGAAAATCTTTGGGCTATTAAAGAGTCATATTACGAGCTTACGGCTTATGCTAGATACATGTAGGTAGTATCATATTTCACTTAACTTGAATAAGTGTATATTTTGTGTGCCTTTTGGAATACACCTGGGGCATATTGTGTGCAAACATGGTTTGTTGGTGTATCCCACGAAGATAGAAGTCATTGTAAACTTGTCAGCACCGAAAACAGTGAGAAAACTACACATGATGCTTGGACACACTGGCTATTATAGAAAGTTTATAAAGGGGTATGCATAGATAACTACACCAATGGAGAAGTTATTGAAGAAATATGTCACATTTAAATGGGATGACTAATGTTAGAAGAGTCTAGATATACTGAAGGAGAAAATGGTAATTACATGGATCTTAGTTTTTCTGGATTGGAATAAGGAATTTCGTGTACATGTTGATGCCTCTTGCATGGCACTGGGTATAGTGTTGGCATAGCGAGGTGTAGGCTAAGTTGATCACCCTATAGATTTTGCAAGCATAAAATTATCCAAGGCGGAAAAGAACTATACTACAACTGAAAGAGAAGGGTTAGCCATGGTTTATGTATTATAGAAGTTCAGGAACTACCTGTGGGGAGCACATTTTAAGATGTTCACTGATCACTCTGCACTAACATATTTGGTGAATAATCCTATTTTAGGAGGAAAAATATGTCAATGGTTGTTGTTGTTTGAGGAGTGTGATTTTGAAGTTGTAGTCAAGCCAGGAACATTGAATGTCGGACTCGATCATCTGTTGAGATTGGAGACAAGAGAAGAACCCACTAGTATTGAAGATAACCTACAGGATGGGCAGTTGTTCACAATGAGGGTCGTGGATGATCACTTTATGGATATTATTCAGTTTCTGGCCACTGGAACAACACGCACAGGGTACACTACACATTAGAAGAAGGAGTTGGTGATAAAAGCAACTGATTTCATGTTGATTGCAAGGCACTTGTACAAAATGGGACTTAATGAAATAATGTGCAGATACATCCCAGAACATGAAAGGTAGAGTATTATAGAAGAAGCTTATGGAGGAGTTGTAGGTGGACATTATGCAGGAAAGGCCACTACACAGAAAATCTTGAGAGCTAGGTTATGGTGACCCACAGTACATAAGGATGCAAAGGAATTTTGTCGTGCATGTGATATATGTCAAAAACAGGAATGCCATCTGGAAGAGATGAAATCCCATTAAATCCATAGGTAACATTGCAAGCATTTGACAAGTGAGCTATTGAGTTTGTTGGACCTATTAACACACCATGAAAGAAGACCTGCGTAAGATACATAATCACTTCAACTGATTATTTGACGATATGGTTCGAGAAATAGATAGTGAAGGGTTACAATGTAGATATCGTTGCTAAGTTCATTTTTTAATACATTTTGTCTAGATTTGGTTGTCCAAGGATATTGATGAGTGACCAAGGGTCACAATTATTGAATAAGACCATTGGAGCATTAACTAAGGAATTCCAAGAACACAATTAGAAAAGTACCCCATATCATCCTCAAGTGAATGGAACGGTCAAAGCTTTCAATAAAATTTTGGAGAATGCGCTCATAAAGGTGTGAAATGTGAACAAGAATGACTGGGATCGAAGAATTCTAGATGTGTTATGGGTATATAGGAAAACATGCAATAAATTGATAGAATAACCACCTTTTAGGTTGGTATATGGAAAAGAAGCAGTCATGCCTATGGAGTACATTATGCCCAGTTTAAGAATTGCAGCCTTCATAGACATGGAAGATTATGATATAACAGAGGAGAGGATGGCACAATTTCTTACTTCGAAAGAGGATAGGTTTATAGCAAGTTTTCATCAACAAGTAAAAAAAGAAAGGGAGAAAGCCTGGCATGACCGGCACATCAAGCAAAAGATATTATTGGAAGGAGATCTTGCACTCTTATATGATATCAAATTCGTGAAGTTCCTAGGAAAATTTAAGACACCTTGGCTAGGACCGTATATCATCAAACATGTCTCTGATGGTGGAACTTTTCATCTCGCGAAGTTAAATGGTAAACTCATGCCAGGATGAGTGAATGGTAGAAGATTGAAGATATACAGGGATGTCCGTGACCCTGGAGCTTCACATTGAAGAACGAAGGAAGAAGAGTCTTAGTTCCACCTGGAGCTGAAAGTGGGCACTGGACTATAAACTACTTTGCAAAAGGGGACTTCGCCTAAGGATATTATTGCATGATATTTAGAAGTATGTTGAATTATGAAAGAACTACGCCAAAGGAGGATTACTACGTGATATTTAGAAGTGTGTCAAAGTTCAGAAGAACTGTGATGTAGGGTAGATTACTACGCAATTTTCGAATATAACTGGAAAAATATGACCATCAAAAGGAAATAACTACCATTAAAAGAAATTTTCCATTAAAAGGTGTAGGAGAAATGCATTTATGAAGCACAGTTGGTTGAATCTAGCGCTATACCTACATTAAATGAGAAAAATCTAAGCCAATCATGAGGTTTGAAATTCAAATTCCCTATAAAGGCCATGTTCCATGCCACATTTCACACTTTGCTTTCTATAGAATTCAGTTTGAGAATTTGCAACTAAGTGTAAGAGAAGTGAGTTGTTGTATGTTTGAGAGAAGATTTGAGGAAATTGCTAGAGAATTTGCAAATAAATGGCTAGCAAGAATCATGGAAGCCCAGGCTGGTCAAACCGTAGTGGAAAATTTTTCCATGTCCTTAAGGCGTGTGAGGTCGCCGCGAAAAAAAGTAGTTACAAGAGAAAAACCCAAGAAAATATATGAAAAGTGGCTAGTTGAAGGAGTAGAGATGAGAAATTCCTAAGGAAGAAGAAAGAAAAAGAGTAGTAGATGAAGCCCAAGCAAGATAAGAAACCCAAGGAGAAGGCAAAGAAGCAAGTACAACAGGAAGATCTAGAGAAAATCCATGACAACTAGGAGGAAGCCGAGATGCCTTAGATAGAGATAGAGGGCATATAATTCCCTCTATACTGCCACCATATTTTCCACCGAGAAAATTGAGCACCAAGCCAGTCAAAGATTTGAAATATGTGAAATTTGACACATTCACACCATTGTTAGCAGAGAAAGTTCCATTTGAAGGCAAAGTGTTGGGTAAAATCCTGAAACTAAAAATGGAGGAATGGGACTTTAACGACAAAAGTAAATATCGGCAATTTGAACCGAGAATGTTCCTACACAAGGTCTATTATCCAGAAAGAGGAGTTACGAGGTTGGAACGACACTGGTGGGCTGCAAGATTGCAAATATCAAGCTTGTTTAACATGCTATATGTGCCACACTTCGGTAGAAGCACATACAACATAGCCTGTGTGCAATAGTTACTCGCATTAGTGCATAATGGATGCCTCTAGCTTGGGACAAGGATCCCAATCATCAAAATGCTAATTAGAAGTATTACAAGACTGCCTCACTAAGGAAAGGACCCTGCCAAAGAATTTGTTAGCAAGAACCAAGACAAGGAAATGACACAGATCATGAAAGATAATTTTTGGATTATCAAGAAGCCACGTGGTTATGATATCAACTCCAACAGTGATCAAAGGGTGCACTTCATCGCACATATTTTAGCAGGAAAAATAACAAGGAAGTATAGAGCAAATGAAGTTCCAATAGCCATGGTTTCTTTGGTTGCATAGTGCAGTGATGGGGTTCTATTTAACTAGGTCGGGTACTTATGTAGGGAGTTTTTGGAGGATTTTTGGTAAGTGCAGGAGGGAGGAAAAACATTTCACTATGCATGGTTGATCTTGGGCATCGCGATGATCACATCAAAGGAATGAAGGATTCACATTTTCCTCCTGTTGAAATAGATGTATGCGAAGCTACATGGTATGCCACACTATGGCATACTAAGGATTCGTTGTGTGCACATAAAAACATAATTTTCTTTGTGTTATTATGCATGTATTTACACATGGTTGTAAACTAGTATCCTAGGTTATCCCTTAGTTTGTATGAGTAGTATTGCAACATCGCAGGATTCAAGGCTGATTTTCATAGAGTCTACTTCAAGGCATGGAAGGAACTAACGAAGACATGGCACCCTCTGCCATACTTGGTCACTGAAGACGACCTACTCACAGTAATACAAAAATGATCAACTAATTGGATGACCCAAACCATAGATGATACTGAAGCAACAACGGGCACCACGCAGCATGTGGGATCAAGTGGGAAGACAAAGGGAAAGAGGTAGAGGAACCCAAGCTAGAGATAGAGCCAGAGACAAGCCAGAGACAAAACAAGATATACAGGACCCTCTGAGCGACGTAGATCCAATAGAGGAATCACCATTCATTATCAAAAAGACGCTACCTATAGTAACTACGTAGGGCGCAAGGAAGAAATAGAAGGCGAGAAAATCTAAGGGTGTGATACCACTTGTCCTCACAGATGGGAACATTGATGAGATTGGGGAGAAGGTCCAAGAAGTAACAGCTAAGACCTGGGGCAAGTTCAATGATCACTACAAAATGATTTTGACAGAGGTACAGTAAGGAACCACGAAGTTAAAGGTATTGGCACAGATAGCAAGAAAACCAACATAGATAGGTTAGCTACGGCAACAAGAGCAACGAATAGAAACAACCTTCAGAGTAAGGATTTACAGGTACCAGCTGGAGTATTAGAGTTTGAATCACCAAAGGATAGAGAATGATAAAAATCTCGGGACAACGTCAACATGAACATTGTTGCACTTTTGATTTAGGTATCACATGAACTCCATCAAAATATTACAGATGAACTAAAGGAGCGAGAACATCATTCTTCATTATTAAGCATTCAGGTGGAGAAGGACAGAGCTTTGCTGAAGAAGGAGCTTGATCAATTGATTAAGGAAATGGATGGAGCACGCTAGCAACAACAGTAGTTGGAGAAAGTAATTTCAGATACTTGTAGCACAGTTTTGGATGTGAAGGTCCGCGAAGAGAAGTCACCAGCAGAAAAGGTCATGAAGCTTGCCCTCATGATAAGAGACTCAAATAATAAGCTCGTAGAGATGAAGTTTGGGTATGAACTCAATATTACTAAGCTAAAAATGAGTCTGCAACCAATCACGCCACCAGAAGTACATGAGAAGAGGGAAAAGGATTTGAAATTTTCATTGAAAGGCATCGCTTACACAGTGGTGGATTGTGCCAGACTACTAGATGAAACCATGTAGATTTGGACCTCACTGCAGTAGGATCCAAATATTCTATAGATTGACGAGGATCTCCATATGACACAGAAGTAGTTTGACAAAATCTAAGCAACTGTGAAGACCTTACCAATCTCGTAGATGCTCGTAAAGATCATTGAAGGGATGAATCTTAAAAAGAAAATTGAAGACCTTCGACAAAAGGAGAATATTTTGACAAAAAGGACTCAACTATGGTAGGATGAAACCTTCCCTCTTTCAAAGATAGTCGACAATAATCTCATGGAGCTATGACAGAGGGAGAAAGAAGTATTGTAGAAGACTGTCATACTAGCCACAAAGGCATTGCTAGAAAAAGTGCATAGAGAGGAGAAGCAGGTAGCAGAAATACTTCAGCAGTATAATGTTACCTACATGAGCATCGCATCCAACATTCAGGGCATAGAAGCTAAGTGACTTGGTATGAGTCACATGTGACTGTTGGGGTCCTACTGGGAATGGCCTAACTTGGTCCAGTTTTGGTTAAAGACTCTACATTTTGAGGAGTGAAGCACGTAGAGTCTGCGAAGTTTTATTCACTGCGTGATGTCTCGAGGCTTTGGGGTGGGTCAAAGTCCCTCATTTTGTGACGAGTGTCCATAGTATGTGGAACATGGTTTTGTAGTAATGAAACACATATAAGGAGATGTAATTCTTTGTCGAAAGATATGAGCCATAGATGAAGTGAACATACCTTCTATCTTTCATCTGTATTTTGGGATTTTAGGAAAGGCTCTGCACCTGAGTACGTAGAGGCCTTGGAAGAGTCTACAATTGAGTGTGCAGACCACTTGCAGCTAGGTGCATAGGTCGATGAAATTATATGTACTAAAAAGATATATCTTAATAAAGACGAAGCAGTTTTGGCAAAGTCTTATGTATCTATATTCTTAATTTGTGTTCATATGTACTGATATGCATGCTTTTTACTTATTTCTGCGAAATAATACATGTTATATTGTTCTTTGATATGTTTATGTAATAAGCAAAAATCTTTGAAGTAAAGCATAAACGCGAAGTTTTTTAGGTATGCGAAGTCGTAGATAAGTACAAAATATAAGAAAACACATGGGTGCCATAGCGCAATATCCCTCTAGCTGGAGAAACCTGGTTCTGCAACCTCCCATAACCACTTTGGGTGAGACTGTGATCTGCTTGCAGGTCATTATTGAAAGGGCCAGTGGTTAAGGTTTTTGTTGGTGCGCAATACACTTTGAACCTAGGTCCAAGCCCCTTCAACCAACAATATGTTGGTTATAAGCATGGTTCTTTGACAACTCTTAGTCATGGCTCTTTCCATGTTTTTACTTATAACTAAATGAATAATGAATGCAATACCTAATTGATATTATGACAACTAATATGAGAAGGAATTGATCCTTCTTGTTAAACCTCAAACAAGTTTCCAACTCCTTATGTTCATACTTGCATTCATGACATGTAGGTTGCATATTTACCAAGTGTTTAACAGAATGACAGTTATGGTTAGACTGGATTAGGTCAAGTCCTTGATCAATTTTGTTATCAAAAGAATTATCTTCATGTATTCTATGGGTTCTGGAAGTTTCATGGATGTTTTGGTAGTGACTGGGTTATAACCTTGAAAAAAAGCCTTAAATCTCACAGTCGTTGGTATAGAACTGGTAGAAAAAGGCTACAGTTGCACTCAGGTAGTCACATGGGAGTGAATGGAGGCTCTCAGTCACTTGGCGATATTGGTAAGGGAGTGACTGGGGCTTTAGTTCAAAAATAGGTAATTTGTCTCAAGGACAGAGGTCCAGGAAGGGTGGATCAGCCCTTAGAGGGTCTTGTAGAACCTGAGGAAAGCCAATAAGGTCTTGTTGTGTTGACTACATTTCCTTAAGGTCATTGTAACAGCTCTTGTCAAAATTCCATTTAAAAATATATAAATACCACAAATGATGGGACACATATTCCAAGCTGAAAGGTAGGAAAGACCCTAGTGGATGTTCATTTGGTTGTTTATGGCTAAGGAAATTGGCAAAGGCAATGGATAAGGCATTAAAGAGGCCAAAAGTTATTTTGGCACATTTATTTAGGAAAATAATGGAAATTAGGAGAAAAAGGATGTGAAAGGTTACACATTTCATGTGAGGAGGAAAATGAAGGAAAATAATGGAAAATGAAGAAAATAGAGGCCTCGTTCATAAAAAGGCTTCTAAGGATTAGTTGGCAGGCTTCTTCCTTTCAATGTGAATCCTTTGTCAGTTCAGTTTTGGGAACTCTCTCATTATTCTCTCTCTCTCATACTCTTGGATACTTAGAGTCTCTCTCTCATTATTCTATCTCTCTCATACTCTTGGATACTTAGAGTCTTCTCTCATTATTCTGTCTCTCTCATACTCTTGGATACTTAGAGTCTTCTCTCATTATTCTGTCTCTCTCATACTCTTGGATACTTAGAGTCTTCTCTCATTATTCTGTCTCTCTCATACTCTTGGATACTTAGAGTCTTCTCTCATTATTCTGTCTCTCTCATACTCTTGGATACTTAGAGTCTTCTCTCATTATTCTGTCTCTCTCATACTCTTGGATACTTAGAGTTTTCTTGGGTGTGACATAATTGGATTCTTAGAGTAAGAAGGCATCGACATCAACAACTGCATCATATTTCTTGCAGGTACTGAGTTGCATGTATGATTCCTTCACTATTTTTGGCATGCATGGCACATGAATGTGGTTTCTTGGTTATGATCTGTCATTGGCATGGAGGATGGTCAGGATTGACATTTGATTACCTAGCCTTGCGATTTCCTGGATAGTCATGGTGATTGTGGGTTTACTTTCATTTCTTTGTTTTGGTTGGTTCTCATGTCTCCTTAGCTTGGGTTGAGTTATTAGTCCTTGAAGCCCTGGTTGAACAAACACTCTGGAAACCTTGTAACAGCTTGGGTTGATTTACTAGTCTTGGAAACCTTAGTTGAACAAACGCTCTGGAAGCCCTATAATAGATTGGGTTGAGTTACTTGTCCTGGAAGCCCTGGTTGGAAAAATTCTCTAGAATCCCTTGGTGGGTTGAGTTACTAGTCCTAGAAGCCTTGGTTGGAAAATGCTCTGGAATCCATGTATAATTTGTGGGTTGAGTTACTAGTTCTAGACATTTTTAATGTCTTGCTTTCCCTTAAGCCAAAGCACACTATCCAAGTTGAAAATCACAAGTCAAAAATAAAATTTATTATCAAAACAAAGTGTCATGTTCATACATGTCAATTAAATATTACATACCCACTTTACAAAGTAAAATTGATATGCATTTTATATATAGGTACTTGTTTCCTCCTCATCCTTAGTGTCATGGCTATGAAGATATGTTGGAGGAAAGTTAAAATAGGAATGCATATTTTTCTCTAGTGGATACTCTTTTAAGGAAAACTAATAGTGTTGTAGATGAAAATTATTGATTGGAAATTAAAATCATAGTCACATTGGAGTGGACATGGCATGATAAGGATGATTTGGTTTTTGTAGGATTGGTTCAAAGAATGATTTAGATTAAAAAATTATTCCACTTTCATTTTAACATGATATTCCCTAGCCTACCCAAACACAAATGTTCTTGTGAATTACATAGGGACACATCCCTACTAAACTAATAGTGTTGTATATGAAAATGATTGACTGGAAATTAAAATCATAGTCACATTAGAGTGGACATGGCATGATAAGGAGGATTTGGTTTTTGTAGGATTGGTTCAAAGAATGATTCAGATTAAAAAATTATTCCACTTTCATTTTAACATGATATTCCCTAGCCTACCCAAACACAAATGTTCTTGTGAATTAGATAGGGACACATCCCTACTTGCAAGTAGAGCCACTAGTGAAGTATTGGGGAATTCATCTTGTCTTAGAAGGGAATTGCATCACATTAGGAAAGCTTGAGTTCTCCTGCACATCCTACATACTTTCACATAGGACATGAAATATTTCTGAGACTATTAACATTCAAGGAAATGGTTGAAATGAGGTGTTTTTAGAAAGTGAATTGTCAGTAAATTGGTTGAGATTCTTCTAGGTATTTTACCTAATCCAATGAAATGTTTTACTTATGATGGGAGAAACCCTACATTTTAAGTCTTGAAACTTTTAAATTTCATTATTAGTCCTTTTTCCAAGAGCATTAAGGAATCTCCACATTGAAATAGCCTAATATGTTTAACAAAAAGTATCCCATTGGCTTGTAAAACATATTGTAGGTAAGGTAACATCATAGATTATAGAAACATGATAGCCAGTGGGGTGATGTTCTAACAACTAGCTGGTTGGTGGAAGTTGGCTATCATCAATAGTACAAATTTATTAAAAGAATTAGTTTAAGAACAATCCTATATTATCAATCCAACTTGAGCCACCTAAATAATCATTTTAGTTTTGGATTTGAATTGCATAAAAGAGGTAAGAATTCAACATTCAGTAATGGATAAAAGGGGAGTTCTTAGTACTTCATAGGGGTTGGAATTATTACAGGTAAAGATTGGTCCTTCTTAAGATCCCTATGTGCCATTTTATATTTTAGAAGACCATGGAATATACATGATGATTTCAACCCCTGATTGTAGAATCAATTCAACTCCATCTCTCTATTTTTTTTTATGTTTTATGCATATCTTCTTTTCTTTGAATTCATGAAATATGTTGTTAGTGTCTTATATATTATTAAAAATAAATATAATCTATGTTAGAAAGCCTCTTATGTGAGGGCTTGTGGTTTATAATATTTGAACAATAATATCCATCTTAAAACACATAATATCATTATATGTTGTGAAAAATGTACAATTTTTTGAGTATGTAGAAGGATTTCCAAAATAGTTGCATGCAATCTATGATATTTATTATATTTTTTGTTTATTCAATGAATACATTTCCATGCTTGAAATATGTTTGCAACTCACCTATAGGTTTCATGAATGATTCTAAACTATCGAATTCGTTATTTCATGCCCATCACATTTTATTTTAATATCAATACATGATAAATATCTCCACCCCTCTTTAGTATCCATGATATTTCTATGTATCCTTTCAGTTCCCAATACTTCCGTTCTCATCGAAACTTAAGGCATTTATTACTCTTTACGCTGATTTGGTATCTCCCATATAAAATTAGTCTTATTTTTATAAAATATGGGATAAATATGACAAATGGAAAGGTCCTAATATCAAGGTTCGTATATAGATGAATGCTTGTAGTCATCATTGTAATTCCCCTACCTAATCTAATGATCTTTCATTCTGATAGTAACTAACTAGCTAAATGATTATTCTTTGTGCTTGATTCTGATAAGTATTATTACTATATGTATGAGGGATGCATATGCTAGCTACATACCCACACCTCACACAAATACACATGTAACCCATAGATTATTATGTTAGACAATCAATTAACCACTAATTAAGCTATACAATTAATTACTGCCTTGTTGGGATAATTTTTGAGTTCAAAAATGATCATGAGAGGCTGAAGCATATTTTCACTCAGAGGGATTTGAATTTTATGCAGGGGTGGTGCATTGAATTCAATAGTGAGTACAATTTTAGGATTTCATACATCAAGGAAAATTAGAATGTGGTGAATGATGCACTAAACAGGAGGTCACAAATCTTCTCTGCCATACCCTTGATGGTCAATTTGAGGGAGCATGTGTTGGAAAAACTCTTTGAAAATAAGTGGTATCTTAAGGTTACATTAATGCTCTAGAGTGGGAAGCTGGTGGAACCAAAGTTTGAGGGCTATGTCCTTTAACCAAAAGGACTATTGAGATTCCAAGGGAGAATGTGCAACCCTAAGGAAGGGACTATACCAAGAACCATCCTTGATGAATCACATAGAGCACTTTATTGTGCACATCGTGGTGGAAGAGCAAGTGGATTAGTATACACAAAGTTGGAGGAAAGAGAAGGCCAGTTTGTGAGTAGAGGTTTTGTTATGTTAATAGAAAAATAAACTATAACTTATTGGGAATGAAAAGTTGATCTAAAGAAAATTTAAGTGGTTTTCCAAGGGTTTTATACGTCTACAATATCATTTATAGTAGCAGTTTTTTCCTAGCATAATAAGCTACTAGTTACTAGTGTATATGTGCAAGGTGTGGATATGTAGCTAGCATATGCATACCTCATACATATATTTAAATGCTTATCAAAATAATCACAAAGAAAAATCATTTAGCTGTTAGTTTATCATCACAATGTAAGATAATCATGTGAGGTAGGGGCATTACATACATTACTCCTCCATCTCATTTTATATTGTAATCATTGAGATTGGTATTTAAAGCATTTAGAGTGTTGAGTAGTTACTAAAGTAATAGGAGGCAACTAGATTATAAGGTATTTGAGGGTTTCCCTCTATCATTCAAGAGCCATATTGAGGCCTAAAGTAGGGAAGTTATTTAACATCCAAAAGATTCCTTGGCATAGTTTCATAGCAAGGAACATATCAAGAAACAACACCCAGCTTTGGTAACTTTTTTAATATTAATTAATAGTGAAACTTTTATTAGTTTTTTTATTATAAATAAATAGCTTATTTCTTTTGTTCCTTAAGCAATCCCTTCTACCACTAAACAACCATAACCATCATATAGAAGTACACATAATGATATCGTGGTACTATCATGCAAATGTGGGAGTTACTTGTGTGGTTATCAAGGTTAATTCTTGCACCCACACCACCTATAAAATGTAGTAAAACCTATATTGTTTCTACAAAATATTTTTATATATCATGAATGGCTAGTGTATATACATAAAAAAATTAGGAACTAGATGTTCACCCTTCAGGGAACTTTGTCTTGAAATTAATTTTACTTACCAAGGGTATGGGAAATCATTTTAATTATAAAGTTATTTCCCTCCCTTATCTTCCACTCTCATTTGAATCATACCATTAAAAGACACTAAGTTAATCTCCCTAACCCTGTTATGAATGGTGGCACTCACCATGCATATGTCCTAGTATTATAATATAACTTGTTGCCCAAATCCAATGCAACTATAACACACAAAAAATGTTAGTCATCATAACTAATAGAGAGTGTAAGTTAGACTCTCAACATCTCTTTGATCTTTAGCTTCTAACTCTAAGGCCCTCTTAGTCTATTTGGGATTTCAATCCTCAAGCCTTATCTGGATAATTTTGTTGCTTCCATAAGCATTAGGTTTGGTATGATGACCTATGTACCCTAAGAAACATTAAAGGATGCTACAAAATCCATCTATGAATCCAATTATGAAATTATCCTCAGACATCAAAATTCCAAAATCATAACTTCATCAAAGAGTACAACTCACATCATAAAATCCAACCATTAATCATTACATTATCATGAGATAGAAAATAACTACAACTTAATTAACACATGCGATAGAAATTTTAGAATGTGTTTTAATGTTTTCTAGAGGATTGATGTAATTTTAGGCTTAATATCATAATGATGATCATTATAAAATTATTTTTGGGAAATTTGTGTTGGAAATAATACTGAGAGGGGGGGTGAATCAGTATTATCAGATCAATAATTTAATTTTCAAAATTGATTTGTATACACTGCTTCAGCTCAATGAAATAGTGTGTATACGTGACTGTACTTAATGCAACCAACGTATATGCATAGATATTTTGATTAACCCAAATTATCATGTATTGAACTTTAATCAGTATATCAAGAGTTCATAAGGCAGTGCAGTAAAAATAGATTAAAGCACCACACATAAGCAACACACATGAATGCCAAGATATAAGGTGGAAACTCAATGTGGGTGAAAACCACCTGCTACAATCGTCTCTATCTTCTTTCAATAAGAAAATTATATTTACAGTCTTTTGTACTAGTGCGTAGCTCCCTTCCAGTACGTAGGCTTCTACTTGTAGAAGGCTACAACCTTCTCCTTTTTCTTCCAGGGACCACGTTTCATAAATTTTCAAACTAGATCCATCAATAACATCATATCAAATATATCTACATCAATAATCACCTTTCAAACCAACCACAATCGAATCAATTAATCACTTTGAAAACCCATCAATCTGATCATTCAGAATACTATCACCAGAATGCAGTAACAAGAACCCAAGCCAGAACCCAGAGCACTTTAACAGTAGATAGAAGTAACTAAAACATATTTTATAAGGTATACGCTACTTCCATATGTCGAACATGTGTGTATATGCGCTTTCCTCAAAGTGAACCTACGTACAGATCTACAAATCAAATTTATGATGTATACACTGCTTTGATATGCAAAACCAGCGTGTAAATGTTCCTTTTCTAAAGTGAACATACGTACAGATCTATAAATGATGATTTAAACATTACAACTATTCCAGACTTCAGTCATACCCAGATCATCATGTTTACAGACTACAACATGCACCAGTTATTCAAATACAAGATCAAATCACATAAAGATAATTCACTTCAAGCCTTGAGATCTTGATACATCATTAGATCTTATCTTTCATCAAACGCTAAAGTTCCTGCTTGGTTCAGATCCAGTAGTGCACCATAACCCAATAACCTACATACTAGATCTCACACTTCATCATATATTCAATGCTTGTTTATTATGGCCTAATGATCTTCTCCTCCTTTTATAGTTTTAGGCCTTTCTCAATACCATGGACCAAAACCACTTAGGACCAATACCATGGATCAAATACCTAGGGTCATTACCTCAGACCAAATACTTTGGACCAAAAACTTAGTTTTCCAAGGTATACGCGCTTTTCCTTTTGTGAAAGTGCATGTGTACGTATACATGACTTGTATATAGTGAACCTGCGTGTATATGCGGCTTGGCCAATGGTGAACCTGCGTATACCTCTCTTTCTTCATTCTATGCAATCTGATCTATAACTCTGTACTATTAACCTGGTATACTATGATCTTTCATCTGAGTGAGTTGCCTTCTGAACTAATTCCTTGAAGATGCCCTGCATTTCATCACATCTGTAACCACTATTGTCATGCATTTTGTCACATCTGATATCTCTTCTATAGATTCATCTAGTTACCATATACAAGTGAGTTGTTCTGCTATAAGTGGGTTTCCATCAAGTACAACACATACATCATACAAGTACAACACATACATCAAAATGCAAACAATCTCCCCCTTTGGACTTGATGGCAACAACAACCACACCAAGTCACTCTCCCACTTTGTCATCAAGGGAAAAGGGTCATGCTCCACCTGAGTGTATGCTGAAATCTCTGATATGCTGAAGTGTGTTGATTGAGCTTCCATGATTGAGTCCATGCTCACCTGAGCATAAGCAGAATCTGCGAAAAGATGTTCTAAAAGAAGAACATGACTCTACACATACATCACAAATGACCTTCCTATCACCAATGACTCATACATATATCCATCTCCCAACCAAGTGGGGATATACCAAATTTGATTCATCCACCCAACCAAGTGGGGATATACAATTTTTTATACATGTCAAAACACAAACATTACATCATCCATCCCATGCATAATGGGGTTACAAATTAGGTCTTTTCATGACCGTTATATTAAAATATGTACATGATTTATATAATAGAGACCAAATATCTTAAACAAGACCATGATAGTCATCAGCAACTATCATATGATCTACACCATCAGCAACATCTATCAATCAGAATTCAAACCAGAAAACTGTATTAGTTCCCAAACTATCATCAACCATGTTCACCCCTGAACATATTCCACCTGTTCTCTGTCAGATCTGATCATTGCATATGTCAGTAAGAGATATCAAAGCATCATCATCAATCAGATATACATCAAGTTATCAACAACTTTATGAGAACCAATATATTTCCATATGTTATCAATAGAGTGAAACCATCATCAAACTGAGTAGATAATTGGCAAAACCATGGCAGACCCTTTTTTTTTAGTTTGGCCCACCGCTTTCCTTCAAACCAACATATACACGACTATGCCCACAAAAACTCGCGTATGTACACAACTACGCTTTATGAAATGGGCGTATAACCACCTTTCTTTGAAGAAAATTGGATTTAACAGTAGGATGATGCAACAACTACTACCAGCTTTTGTCTGAGATATTCAAATGTCTCTCTAGGTAGCGGTTTAGTGAATATATCAGTAACTTGTTCTTTGGAGGGAACATATTCCAGTTTGACTCTTTGTTCAAGCACTTGTTCATGTAGAAAATGATATTTGATGGGTGTGTGCTTGGTCTGGAGTGCATGACTGGATTCTTTGAAATATTGATGGCACTTGTATTATCACATAGAATGGGGATAGGTGAAGTACATGTGATCTAAATGTCTTGCAAGGTTTGCATCATCCAAAGTAGTTGTGTGCAGCAAGATGCACTAGCCATGTATTCTGCTTCAGCTTTAGATAATGCAATTGAACTTTGTTTCTTACTGAACCAAGATACTAACCTGGAACCCATATAGAATGCACCATCACTAGTGTTTTTTTTTTTGTCATCAACACTTACTGCCCAATTTGCATCTGTATATGCATGAAGTGTAAGATCAGTATCTCTAGGATACCATAAACCAAAGTTATGTGTTCCTTGGAGATATTTGAAAATCCTTTTGACTGCTTGAAGGTGTGTGTTGAGCCTCAGAACTACCTCTCTTCTACACACTTTCCTAAACCTTTTCTCTTCTATTTTCCCATATCAGTGCCTCATAAGCTATCAAAAGTTGCTACATGTTCATTTCAGGAGTGTATTTGAGTGATTTTCAAATTATATCATTGTGTGTGCTATTGATCTAGGTTTTGTTTATCAACTATGGAATGTAGCCACTTTCCACAGCTAACTCACAATTTTGCAGTTGTTTTCATTGTTCTATAGGTTACAAGTGTCAGTAGGAGAAATGGGACACATGGGGTAGCTCAGGAATGATCCACACATGGATGAGGTCCTATTTTCTTAGCCAAATTCATGAGGAAAGGTACCGGTCAAAGGGTGGTCAATAGAGAGATCTACGTCAACTAGGACTCTATTCCTGCACGTAAAGGAAGCCCGAAGCCATTCCTGAACTCATGGATCCATTTTTTCCACCTGCAGGCCATCTCCATAACACAATCCAACATCCACCTTGTGTAGATTTACTGCTCATGGCAATCGCGAGGCTGAACCTTTGGATTCTGACATGTTCACGTGTCCATTGCTGAAGAATTTCCTCTAAAATATAGTTATCTATTTTCCTCTATAAATATAAGCTTTTGCAACGCAGATAGTTAGTTCTTGATACTATTGTTTTAACGTTACTTTACTGTTGTGTAACCGAGAGAAATATTCCTCTGTTTCATAATACAAAACTCTATTTTTCACATGGTTGTTTAAGCGTGGTTTGAAGTGACAACATGTTAGTCCAAAGTTGTGCAGAGGGCCCCTACGTGGCTAAGGTTCTTCTTTTGTTTTGTATAGTTTTTCATGTATATTTTCTCTTATTTGAGTTGTACATTTTTCATGTTTTGCTTATGGTTTTAATCATTCTAATCCTGTACATGTTTTAGCAACTTGTTATATTTTTTACTAACACTGATCAGTGCATTTCAGAATAGGTTATGATCGAGCTTTTTAATGTAGTTTTTGCATCAAGTGGTGATCTGAGACTTGCTTCCTCTGCTGAACTTTAGTTTTCAATTCCAATTGTTATGCTTTTATTTAGTGAGATTTGATTATTGCTTAAGATAGTTTAGATATCAGTTCTTCATGCTATATGATGATATATCTAGAGCCTTTAGCTTAACCCCGTTTTAGAAGTTAATTGGTGAGTTATTGTGATTATAGGTAAAGCAATTGATTTTTATTTCATTAGTTTGCAAGTAGATAGTTTAGATGTCAGTTCTCTCATGCTATATGATGACTTTTCCGGAGTCTTTAGCTTAACCCTGTTTTAGAAGTTAATTGATGAAATATTGTGATTATAGATGACCTAATTGACTTTGCTTTCATTAGAGTGCAGATTAGATAATTTAAATGTCATTCTTTCATGCCATATGATGATATTTTCAGAGTCTTTAGCTTAACCCGTTTTAGAAGTTAATTGACGAAATATTGTGATTATGGGTGAAATCATTGACTAGTTTCCAACTTCTTTACTTTTTGGTTTTGAGTGCAGCAGTTTATTAGATTTCAATTATGTAATTAGGATGGACAACAGAGATAGTAACCTCATTTTCAGTACTTCATTTTTAGCTTGATTTATGTAGCTACATGTTTACACTCTTGTTCAAGTTCTGATTTTGTAGACAACATGTTTTGAGATCTTTGAAGTTCTAAGTTTGGAAATTACCATAAGAAGCATAAACCTTGTCTTCAATTCTACATCCACACTTGATCTTTAAAAGTATTCTTAAAAATTTATACTAGGATTTCCATTTGCATTAAATAGTTTAGGAGACCAACAAGAACAAAACCCCAAAACAAGATAAAAACTGAAAACAGTGAACTAAGAAAAGGGTTGTCTAGCACATACAATGCACTGCACTTCATCAGTTTACAACTCCCGGATTGATAACTTATGTAGCAATTTAGGACACGCTAAATTGACTAAACATTTTGGCGCCATTTCCAAGGAAGTGTAACTAGGTAGCCTATCTCTTACATTCAAAAGAAAAGAGGGAAAAATTGATAATTTCTTGAAGTATGCTCTCCTCGTGCACCTAGTGTGACCTGGAGGATCAGAAAAGAGAGCTATTAGTTCAATAATTTCTTGAGTATTCTCTCTTATTGCACCTAGTGTGATCTGGAATATTAGAAAAGGGATTATTAGCCCAATTAAAAAAATCATCAAAATAAAAAATAAATAAAAAATGACATGCATAGAGAAAGAGATTCTAACAGAAGGTTATAGCTAGGGGCAAAAGTTTGATTTTTACAACTCCAACTACTTCAAGGAATAGACAAGATACACCTCCATCCTAGACTCATACTCCTAGCCTTAGGATTCCTAGAATTCAAGGGGCAGCAAGTGAATTAGAACTACCTAGAGAAGAAGAAGAGGTAGAGACTCTCTCTCATCAGCCATTAATAGAAGAGCCAGAAGATTCTAAGGAAACTATCATGGCAGAAGAAGTACAAGATGGAGAATTTTCACTATTTGGAGGAGGGGGTAGAGGTAGAGGTAGAGGAAATAATGGAGGTGGTAGATGTAACAATGGAGGAGGTAGAGGTAATAATGGGGGAAATATGGAAGGAAATAACTCATTTGGATTCCCTATAGGAGATGAGGAAACCCATACAACAATGAAAAACATTTCACCATTTGTCCTCCCAAACTTTTATGGATTGCAAAGTGAGGATCCTGAAACATTTCTATTTGAGTTCAAAGTCTTATGCCGAACCTATGACTATCTAGAAGACTCTAAAAAACTCAAATTGTTCCTTTGAACATTGAAAGGGGCTGCTCTGAAATGGTTTATGGGATTAGTCACTCAATCTATTAGGACTTGCAATGATATGGGGTATGAATTTTTGGATAGATATATGGATTATTGTATGCTTGCTAATCATAAGGATGAGGTATTCAAAATGATGCAAAAAGAAGATGAGAACTTGGATGATTTGCTCGAAAGATTTCAATACAACTTAAAGAGAACAAAAATGAACAACTTAAATGAGGAAACCTTGAAAGCCCTTTTATTGAAAGCCATTAGAGATGAATGGATAGATATTTTAAACATTATGGGGAAGGGATACATATCTCAACTTCCACTAAGTGACATAGCAGAACTATGTGTCCATCTCTCAAGGGGAAAATCTAAAACTGGAAAAGGGCCTAGAGATCCTTCTATTATTAGAGCAAAAAAATCTACAACTGGGACAGTAAGTAGGGCAGTGATTGGTAATATGTTTGATGAGTTCAAAACTGACATTCTAGGGAGCCTTAGTGAACAACTAGACACCCTCAAAATTCAAAACAAGTAGAAAACAGAAGCTGATGCCTTAGCCATATTTTTCCCAAAATGTAGAAAGAAACATGCTATAAGAGAATTTCCCTTAGATGCAAAAGTTGTAGAAACATGTATGATTTGCTCAGAAAGTCATGAGACCAAGGATTGTCCTTCAATCCTAGGACACAAAGCTGTCCTTCAGGAGGACCCAAATTCAATAGAATCTCTTTGTTTCATTTCAAGAAGACCTTGGCAAGGGAAACAAAATCAAAGATTTAACAATCCAATGAATTTTAGCCCCCACCAAATTGGAATTCTTGGCAACAACCTTGGCTTCAACCTCAAAATCAGTATCAATATCAATCATGGGCACAAGGGGTACAAAATCCTTATGGGAGATTTGCTCAATATTGTCAATACCCTCCATCTTATCAGGGCTATCCTCTCCCACAAAACCAAAAAAAAAATCCACAACTTCCAAATCAAAGCCCACAACTTTCATTGCCATTTCCACAACAACAACATCCTTAACAAAGTCAAAATCCTCAACTTTTTCTTCCATTTCAACAGAAGCCAAATCAACTACCAGCCCAACCATTACCAAATCCCAACAATAAAAACCCTCAGAATGCTTACATGGTAGAAGGACAACAATTTCCTATCTACATGATTGTCCCTCTAGATCTTAATGATGTTCAACTTAGATCTGGTAGGATTTTAGAAAAGGAAAAACCTTCTATAGATGTTCAAGAGCAAGATGCTTCTGAGGAGGATTCTCTAAAAGTCAATAAAAGTTTTGAAGAATTATCCCTTCAAAACCCAACTATTCAAAAAGAAAAACAAGAGTCAACCCCCACAACTCCTATAGTTGAGCAACGTGTATCTACATCCACACCTCCTTTTCCTGAAAGATTACAAATCGACAGGGAAGTGGAAAAACAAATCTTGTTGCCTGACTATGATTTTCTAGATGAATTAAAGAATGTCTGTATCAAGATTCCCTTGCTACAAGCCATTAAAGAGATTCCTATTCTAACAAAAACAATAAAGGAGTTGAGTATCAACAGACCAAGTAGGAAACCAAGAGACACAAAAGGAATCCACCTGGTAGGAAAAATACTAGATATCATGATGGGAAATATTACCATGCAAAAATATGTGGATCTAGGTAGTCCAATTGTCAAGACACACATAAATGGAATATAAATTCCAAATACATTGATTAACTTAGGGGCTGCTATAAACATTATGAGTAGATAGACTATGGAATAGCTTAAACTTCCTAATCTTCTTTTCACACCTACCTTACTGCAACTTGCAGATAGATCAGTAATCAAACCAGATGGTGTACTAAAAGATATTTCAGTCTCCTTAGATTCTTCGGAATATCTAGTAGATTTCATGATTTTGACTCCCAAGAATAATCTAGGAGGACACCCACTCATCTTAGGAAGACCTTGGCTAGCCACAACTGATGCTTTTATTAGTTATAGAATTGGTGGCATGTATATTTCTGATGGTAGTTCAACAAAGAAATTTACTTTGTATCCTACAGCAAAAGCAATTACAGAAGTAGGGGACAATGAATGGGTCGATGATGAAGATGCTATACAACCTGTCTTTACTCTCTCTGAAATTAGTGAAGATAGTCAAATCTTGAATACATTAGAAAATTTTGAAACATCTTCAGAATATGATCACACACAATTTCAGTTAGATTCTGATGTTGAATACTTTTCATCAAGGCAAATGTCTCTCTACTCTATGGAAGAGTTTGGCAGTTCTACAGTTGAAATTTTTCCAGGTAAAACATTGAATATCAACAAAAATTTGGAAAAGTTACAACAAGAAGAGCTAACCAAAATCTTACAAAAACATTCTGCTACATTTGCATGGGAGTATACTGATATGAAAGGTATTCACCCTAAGACTTGGATCCATCATATCTATATTGAGGAAAACAATAGACCAATCAGACAACCTCAGAGAAGGATGCATCTAAAACTTAGGGAGATTGTGAAAGAAGAGCTCCAAAAATTACTCAATGTGAACTTCATTTATCCAATCTCAGATAGGCGATGGGTTTCTCCCTTGGTAATAGTACCCAAAAAGAATGGTAAATGGAGGGTGTGCATTGATTACAGGGAATTGAATAAAGCAACCTTGAAGGATCACTTTCCTTTGCCCTTTATCAATCAAGTATTAGGTACATTAGCAGGAAAAAAGTACTTTTTATTTCTGGATGGTTTTAGTGGTTATAATCAAATTCAGGTAACACCTAAAGATCAGGATAAAACCACATTTACTTCTCCACGGGGAACTTTTTCCTACCGAGTGATTCCTTTTGGATTATGTAATGCACCTGCAACATTCCAAAGAGCAGTACTAGGAATTTTTTCTGATCTAATCTATGATTGTGTAGAGGTAGATATGGATGATTTTACAGTCTATGGTAATACATTTGAAGAAGCCTTGGAAAATTTGGAAAAAGTACTTATAAGATGCAAAGAAACAAACCTTTCATTAAGCCATGAAAAATGCTTTATGATGTTTACTGAAGGTATTGTTTTGGGACATCATATTTCAGGGGATGGGATTCAAGTAGACAAATCCAAAGTTGAATTCGTCTCCAAGTTACCTATTCAAAATTGTCAAAAATATGTTAGAAGTTTTCTAGGATTCACTGGATATTATAGAAGATTTATAGAAAACTTTACCAAAATGGCATCTCCACTCTTCAAACTGCTTACAAAAGACTGTGAATTCAAGTAGAGTCCTGATTGCCAATCCACATTTGAAGCTTTCAAAATGAGAATATCTAAAGCACCTATCTTGAGAGGACCAAATTGGAAACTTCCTTTCCATATTTCTACAAATGCTTTATATACATCTCTAGGAGTTGTATTAGGACAAAAAGACTTGGTTCCTTATGTCATTTACTATACCAGTAAAAATTTGACTCCCACTGAGTTGAATTAAACTGTGACTAGAAAAGAGTTCTTAGCTATTGTTCATGCAATTAATAAGTTTAGAAATTATATAATAGGCTATGAAACTTTCACTCATACTGATCATTCTGCAGTTAGATATCTAATGAACAAACCTATTACTAATGGAAGAGTTACAAGATGGCTCCTACTC
This sequence comes from Pinus taeda, assembly GCA_000404065.3. NCBI lineage: Eukaryota > Viridiplantae > Streptophyta > Pinopsida > Pinales > Pinaceae > Pinus > Pinus taeda. The sequence continues at coordinate 19,959 of APFE030227501.1, read as the reverse complement.
TTAAAGGAATTCAATATTACTATGTTAAATAAACGAGGGAAACAAAACATAGTTGCTGATTTCTTGTCTAGGATTCAGAATATCAAAGAAGATTCTCCTGTAGAGGATAAGTTTCCTGATGAATACTTATTTGTAGTAACTACTAAAACTCCTTGGTTTGCATATATGGCTAATTATTTGGTTACAAGGAAACTACCTCCGCATTTATTTCCTAGTGAAAGAAGAAAGATTATTCAGGAGAGTTCAAGATATGCATGGATTTCTAATGAATTGTTTAAAACAGGGCCAGACTTTGTGATCAGAAGATGTGTTAGGGAAGATGAAATGCCTCATATTCTCAAAGAATGTCATGATGAACTATGCGGCACACACTTTGCTGACAAGAGGACAACCTATAAAATCCTTTCTTTAGGATATTATTGGTTGTCCCTCTTCAAAGATGCAAAACAATATGTCAAAAGGTGTGATAGCTGCCAAAGGGTAGGGAAACCTACCCCCTCAAATGAAATTCCATTACAACCTCAAGTACTCACCGAACCCTTTGAAAAATGGGCTTTAGATTTTATTGGACCTATTAATCCTCCATCCAAGTAGAAAAAGTATATATTGGTATGCACTGATTATGTCACTAAATGGATAGAAGCCAAAGCATTATTTTCTTCTACTGAAAATTCAGTAGTTAATTTTCTTTATGAGTATATTTTTACTCGCTTTGGTGTTCCAAGAGAAATTGTGACAGATTAGGGAATTCAATTCACATCCAGAATGATGGAGAAACTGATGGAAGAATACAAGGTCAAGCATAGAAAATCCACTCCCTATCATCTGCAAGCAAATGGTCAAGTGTAGTCCATAAACAAAGTAATTGAAGGAATCATTACCAAGACTATGCATCTACATAGAAGAGATTGCAAAGATAGGCTTCCTGAAGCCTTATGGGCCTACAGAACTACATGGAGGAACACAACAGGACACACTCCCAATGAAATTTTTTATGGGAAGGAAGTTCTGCTCCCCAATGAATTCCAAGTCAAAACCTTCAAGATGGCAGTTCAGTTGGGAATGGATCTATCAGAAGCTCAAAAGCATAGACTACAGCATTTGAATGAACTAGATGAGATCATACAAGAAGCAATTCAAAGAACTGTTCTAGTTTAGCATCAGAGAGCTAAGTGGCATGACAAATACATCAAGGACAAAAAGTTTCAAGAAGGGCATTGGGTATTGCTATTTGATTCAAAGTTCAAGGATTTTCAAGGTAAATTTCAGACTCATTGGCTTGGGCCATATGAGATTGAAAATGTTTTTAACAATGGAGCAGTAAGAATCAAAACAATTGATAAGCATCAAACTCCTCTCATTATGAATGGTCACAGATTGAAGATCTATCATAAGACACTGTCAAAGGAGTTTATCAAAATCTTTCAAGATAATTCTGCAATGAGGCTAGTGAAGAAGAATCATTCTTCTCCACCAGCCTAGTCTTTATTCTTTTCATCATCATGTATAAATAAAATAAATAAAAATAAATAAAAATATATAAAATATAAAAATAATGTATAAGCCTGAAAACTAATCACTGATTGACAATCTTATACGGAAAATACAGGGTGAAAATCAAAAGCTTCTGACGCCCTATATTTTCCAAAAAAAATCTCTCATTTCACTCATAGTTGTTTTATTCCATTTCATTTCATTTCGCTCCATCTCACCACCACATTCCATCAATAAAATTTCTCTTAGTTTATCTTCATATTCACCTTTCCATATATCATTCATACAATCATTTTCATTTCCATTCATTTCCATTCGTTTGCCAAGTCATATGTTATTCACTATGTCAGTTTCCGCAGCTGAATTCTAATTCCGCAGTTGATTGTTGATTCCACAACTAATCCTCTATTACTCTGCAGTGACAGTCAAGTGATTAGCCAAATAATAATAGAAGCAAGATGCAAGTATGGAAGAGGAAGATCTTTTGAAGGCATCAGCACCTAAGAGCACCTACATAGGAAGCTAATTAAAATTTAGCAAAATGAAAGAGGTATGATTCCAAGGTATGGACAAAACCATTTTCAAATAGCATTTCAAATGCATAATTTGTATAGTTTGTAAATCACAAGCTCCATAATGTGTAATGATTTGACTTGATGGCTGCCTTAACTCCACCATATCCTCTGCATCAATCCTAAAGGTATCATAATCCACTCCCAAGTTTAACTCATACTTAGTTGTACATCCTCATTACACTTGTTAAAATAGCTAATCATGCAGACATGAGCTGATTGAATATGGCTCTCTTCCACTAACGTTCCACTTCATAGCATTTTTATGAACTCACTGACATCCACTCCGCAACCTTTTATGAACTCGAACTCTGTTCAGTTTCACAAGTTTCATGAGTGATACTCTGCCTCCACACTTTCACACCGGATTTTACGATTTTCGGTTCATATTTTGTTTACATAGACTTCTGCTCCATGAACCCACTCTCATTTTATGCTCCGCATTATTCCCATTTTGTAATCACTGATTTTCTCCACAACCCTCTTCCATTTTCCACTCACATAACTGTTCTTCTCCCATAAAATTATCATCTACAGAGGTATCTTTGCAATAAGAAGGAGGAATGGGTCTTATAGTGAGAATAGAGCCTGAAGGAGCTAAATTCATGGAGGGATACCCACAGCTTAAGAGCACATTGAAGAAGGCAAGATGGTTGTGGTTTATTAAGAAGTTCAAGGGTCATAATAAGGAAGTTACAAAAACGTTTGCAAGATCTTTCAATGGTGTAGAAGTTGAAATTGGGGACATCAAATTTCCAGTGACAGAGTCATCCATTGCAGTAGCAACAGAGCTTCCACAATAAAGAGAGCGATGGTTTAAGACTAAGGACTTCGATGAAAAGGTTTGGAAGGTCATTCTTTGTAATCCAGGTATGGACGTATCAATTTTTAAATGAAGAATTCCTATTTCAGCCTTAATTGATAGATGGACTAGTCTACTGTTGATCATTCAGAAATTCATTACATGCGAGGGCAAGTATGGCTCCATGTACATGTATCATATCAGATTATTAATGAATTTCTTGGAGAATGAAACTATCAGCCTTCTTTATTTCTTGTTGAGTAGTTTGAAAAAAATGTCTACTACTGTGCAAAAGAATATAGATGATGTAGAGCCTCATCTCTACCATCATGGCCTTATTAAGATCCTGGCTGAGAATCATTTGAAAGAAAGGAAAGATACATGGGAAAAATTCCTAGTTGGGAATTTCTTCCAAGACCCTCCTGAGGTGCCTGAGGGAAGTTCAACAAAGAAAGTAGGAGGAAAAGAACAAATTTAACAATCCAAGATACTCCTACTAGTGTGACCAAGGAAACCGGTAAAGAAGAAATGCCTTTTGAAACATTGTCTGAGATTAGAAAACAAGTAAAACAAAAAGGAAAGAGGAATATTGAAGATATTTACCAGACCCCTGAGCCTTCTTCAGAAGAAGAGCAAGTGATTTTTGAGAGATTAATTCATCTTAAAGAACAGTCATCTAAGGCAAAAGAAAAAGGAAAGGAGAAACAAAACATAGAAAAGGAAGACACAAGCTCACAAGGTCTAAGAAGAAGCTCTAGATTAAAGGGAAAATTGAAGAAAACACAAATCAAAGGAGCTCACTTCATAGACCTGGGAGGTGAAACTCCATATCAGTCACCAGAAAACACTCCTCCTGATCAAAGTCCACAGTATTCTCCTTCTCCTCAATTATATTTTGAAACCAGTCCAAGGAAGACAACACCAGAAATTGATCAAACTCAGCAACAGATGTATGATTTCATTGAATCATTGGAAAAGACTACAGCATAATAGGGAACTTCATCTAATCAGCCATGTATAGTTTAGGAAGCTTTGATCCACTCATTAAAACAAGAAATTTATGAGTTGGAAGTCTTGAACAGACATATCCAAAGGGAAAATGAGACATTAAAAGAGAAAAACAAATTGGAAAAAGTTGTCCATGACAATACCATGCTGCATTTAGGATTATGGCACAAGAAAAATAGAAAATTGAAGAAGAAGAATATGAGGTTGAGTAGAGCCCTCATCAAGGTCAAGTACATATGCCTTATGATGAAGCACAAGATGACAGTGACAGCAAGGAAGAAGAAGAAAAGGTTAGATGTCTTAGTAGAAGTCTCAGAACAGATGAATTGAAGGAAGGATAGTTACAGTTTTGGTTGCATGAGGACATGCAACATCTTCACAGTGGGGGTATGTTGAGCCTCAGAACTACCTCTCTTCTGCACATTTCCCTAAACATTTTCTCTTCTATTTTCCCATATCAGTGCCTCATAAGCTATCAAAAGTTGTTACATGTTGATTTCAGGAGTGTATTTGAGTGATTTTCAAATTTTATCATTGTGTGTGCTATTTGATCTAGGTTTCGTTTATCAACTATGGAATGTAGCCACTTTCTGCAGCTAACTCGTAATTCCACAGCTGTTTTCATTGTTCTATAGGTTATAGGTGTCGGTAGGAGAAATGGGACACATGGGCAGCTCAGGAATCATCCACACATGGATGAGGTCCTATTTGTTTAGCCAAATTTGTGAGGAAAGGTACTGGTCAAAGGGTGTTCAATAGAGAGTTCTACGTCAACTAGGACTCTATCTTGCACGTAAAAGAAGCCCAAAGCCGTTCCTAAACTCATGGATACATTTTTTCCACCTGCAAGCCATCTCCATAAAACAATCCAACAACCACCTTGTGTAGATTTACTGCTCATGGCAACCGAGAGGCTGAATCTTCAAATTCTGACCTATTCATGTGTCCATTGCTGAAGAATTTCCTCTAAAATACAGTTATCTATTTTCCTCTATAAATATAAGCATTTGCAATGCAGATAGTTAGTTCTTCATACTGTTGTTTTAACATTACTTTGTTGTTGTGTAACTGAGAGACATATTCCTCTGTTTCATAATACAAAACTCTGTTTTTCACATGGTTGTTTAAGCGTGGTTTGAAGTGACAGCGTGTTAGTCCAAAGCTGTGTAGAGGGCCCCTGTGTGGCTGAGGTTCTTCTTTTGTTTTGTATAGTTTTTCATGTATATTTTCTCTTATTTGAGCTATACATTTCTCATGTTTTGCTTATGGTTTTAGTCATTCTAATCCTATACATGTTTTTGTAGCTTGTTATATTTTCTACTAACACTGATCAATGCATTTCAGAATAGGTTACGCTCAAGCTTTCTAATGTAGTTTTTGCATCAACTGGTGATCTGAGACTTGCTTCCTCTGTTGAACTTTAGTTTTCAATTCCAGTTGTTATGATTTTATTTAGTGAGATTTGTTTATTGCTTAAGATAGTTTAGATATCAGTTCTTCATGCTATATGATGATATCTCTGGAGCCTTTAGCTTAACCTTGTTTTAGAAGTTAATTGGCGAGCTATTGTGATTATAGGTGAAGTAATTGATTTTTCTTTCATTAGTTTGCAAGTATATAGTTTAGATGTCAACTCTTTCATGCTATATGATGATATTTCCGGAGTCTTTAGCTTAACCCCGTTTTAGAAGTTAATTGACGATAGATTGTGATTATAGATGAACTAATTGACTTTGCTTTCATTAGACTGCAAATTAGATAATTTAAATGTCATTATTTCATGCCATATGATCATATTTCTGGAGCCTTTAGCTTAACCCCATTTTAGAAGTTAATTGATGAAATATTTTGATTATGGGTGAAATCATTGACTAGTTCCTAGCTTCTTTACTTTTTGGTTTTGAGTGCAGCAGTTTATTAGATTTCAATTCTGTAATTAGGATGGACAACAGAGATAGTAACCTCATTTTCAGTACTTCATTTTTATCTTGATTTATGTAGCTGCATGTTTACACTCTTGTTCAAGTTCTGATTTTGTAGACAGCACGTTTTGAGATCTTTGAAGTTCTAAGTTTGGAAATTACCATAAGAATCATAAACCCTGTCTTCAATTCTACATCCACACTTGATCTTTAAAATTATTCTTAAAACATTAGACTAGGATTTCCATTTGCATTAAACACTTTGGGAGACCAACAAGATAAAAACTAAAAACAGTGAGGTAAGAAAAGGGTTGTCTAGCACATACAGTGCACTACACTTCATCAGTTTACGACTCCCGGATTGATAGCTTATGTAGCAATTTAGGACACACTAAATTGAATAAACAATGTGTTTCCTTAGGATTTGCTTGGAATCTTCCAACTATTCCCACTGCATGCATGATGTCTAGTCGGGTACCTGTTAGATAAAGCAGACTGCCAATCATCGATCTATAAGTTGGTTGATGTACTACTGTTGATTCATCATTTGAGCTAAGACTACATCCTGTTGCCATTGGGGTACATACTGGTTTAGAGTCTTCCATGCCCTACGTTTTTAGGATTTGTTTGAGATATTTGGTTTGTGAGAGAAAAATACCATTATTGGGCAATGGATCCCTCACATAACGGTTTTGGGGCTTAACACCCACAATTTTAGGTAAAATTATGGGAAAGGTTTCACGAAATGCATGGAGTGCGAATTGTAATGGGTCAAGTCAAAGTGTTGTCCGCCTGAGAAAAATGTAATATAATAGAAAGTGAGTCAGTCTGCCCATGGTCAGCGAACCATGGGAATGTATAAACAAAGTAGGGCTCTAGGTTTAGAAGGTAGTTTTTGGTAACTTTTGATGAAGATCTGAAGTGTATGGGTTTGTAAAAGCAATAGTGTTTTGAGTCTATAAGTTTGAGTTGTGGTTGGTAGTAGTTAGACTAGGCTCTACAGCTGTGTGTGCAAAGGCCCGGTAGAGTTCATAGTTGTGTGCGTGGACCCCTGCAGCTGAGTGCGTAGGGTGGAACTGATTGTACTAAACTGAAAATTAATAAGGTTTAGTATTTCTGCATTATTGTGCATCTGGTCGCAGATCTATATGTTTATGCTTATGTTATGATTTTATGCATATCTATATGTTGCACGCACTAGTTATAACTATTGAATGCTTGATTAAAGACCTTAAGAAATATATCATATCTATAATAAACACTTTAATAATAAGAATCTAAGAAGTGCCTCGTCGCCAAGCTACGCAAAGGCCAGAAAGCTATGCAGAGTAGTGCGAGTGTGTAGATCAGTTGTGACCCTTCCAGTCCTCATCAAGACATCCCTATGGTGCAAAAACCTGGTTCCAACACCCTCCCATACTACCTCGGGTGAGACTGCAGTCCGCGCTCAGTGAATTGTTGCCGAAAGGGTTCGTAGTGTGGGATTTGTTTGGCTAAAACACTTTCGAACCTGGGTCAGGCCCCAATAAGCCAACAAATGGTTCCGTTGTCAGGACCGGGATCTACGTAAGGGATGTCTAATGTCGGAACACTGGAACCCTACGAAGAAAGAAATTGAAGATCGGTTGGATCAGAACCTTCATGAGTTCGTGGTACAAGAAAACAAAACCCCGCAGATATCTGAGAAGAGGTGGCTGGATTGCTACATATACACGAAAATCCACGAGATCTTATTCATGTCCTTCTTGACAGAACTGTATGAGTGGATCGCGAGGCTAGCTAACCATCAGGGAAGGTGCAGACTTGAACAACCCATCATGTGGACTCCAGAGCTAGTGCGCAAGCTAGAGGCATCTGAAGATAAAATCGCACGAGTAGTAGATCATTGGCTGGATCGGATAATAGGAGGGTTTATCATTGAGTTTGTGACAGACACAACCATGAGCTACAGTGAAGCAGAGTGGCGTTTCCTCAAGGGACCGTGAGGTAGGTACATCAAATCATTGAATACCTGGATTAAGATGTTGTTATGTGAAAAACAGGTGATGTGAATCCATTAATGAGTGGAACGACGGCCTACAAGGGTATTGAAGGGTTAGTAAATAGTCCATTAATTTCACCTCTGTGAGAGGACAAGGAAGAGCGCGCTTAGGCTTCTCCAGGGAGTGCGGTCAGTTTGATAAGGCAATGCATTCCATAATTGTCATCCCTGCTACAACCACCACTCGCATCACCTCCTTCACCCCCATCTTCGTCCACACCACCTCCACCAAACCAGAAGTTTAACATGGCGAGCGCGATCAAGTTGCCTATATTCAGAGGAATAGGAGGTGAAGATCCAAATCATTGTTGGTTCATTGTAAGAGCAGCGTGGGAAGCGCACAGAGTTATGGATGATAAAATTAAAAAGACCACCTTGGTAAATGCACTGCAGGATCGCATGCTGACTTGGTATATCAAGCACTCGAATGATCGTCCGAACACTAGAATCGTAGAAATCCAGATCCAATTAAACAAGGAATTTAGCTGTCCAAAATCAGAGACATAAACGATCATGGGGTCAAGGAGATCCCGATGCTGCCAGGTGAAACACCTTGGGATCTGTATCAGAGACTGAAGAATATAATCCATGAAGCTAACATGATGCTGACGGATGTGTAGCACCGCCCGTAGTTTGTGGCATCTTTGACACCACATTTGAGGACAGCGTTATCACAACAGAAGATTTCAACCCAGGCAAAAGCATTGGAAATAGCGATGAGGTTGCATGAAACTCCGATACAGGATCATGGGTTGGCAATCCAACAGATCCATGTGTAACTACAAAACCTATGCTTGGAGATGCAGAGTTTGAAACAGGATAGGTGCCCTAGCCAGAAGCGCAAGAACAAGTGTGGTGCATAAAATGTAGAAGCCAGGGCCATGATAAGGATCATTTTCTAGCATTCGCGAACTATTTGGTGGGGGGGGGACAATGCCGTTGAGACCAGAGGTGCAGGCAAGACCAAGTGTGGCACCCATGCTCTGGTGTGTGACTTTTCAGGTGGGAGGAAAGCACACAATGGATGAATATCATCTACTGCAGAAGTTTACATAGACCCCCCAATAGCTATTTTTCAATTTTTGTAGATCAGTGGCCCACGATGAACGAAACTATCAGAGTTATGAATTATTGATGGATCGAACACCTACCTACAAGATGCAAACTGAGACACAAGGTCAGGATCTAGCCACTGCAATAGCGCGCGATGGGTTCCAAGGATGAGGACGGGAACGAGGAGGAATGGGACCCAGACGAGGCCGTGAACAATTAATCTACTGCAATTGTGGAGGACCTGGGCACTACGTGCATGACTGTATGAACACGACCAAAACATGTTGTCCTTATTGTTATCAATTTGTTCATGAAGTGGTAGATTGCCCCACTCTAATTGCACTGATGCATGAGAAAGGAGTGCTTCAAACTAATCCAATGCAGAACATCCAAATGATGAGGTCTGAACTGCGCGAAGAAGACCCCAACGTGAACATGTTGCTTAGAAGTGGTGCAACCACAGGGGAAGTGAAGGGGAAACAACTTGAGGAGAGTACATGGGTTCACAAGGCCCCTACAAAGGAACCTGAGTCTATGATGGAACGCGTGAAGGAAACATTTAAGGAAGCTAAGAAGAGCTTCACGGAGGCCTCTACTTCAGGTAGTAAGGATCAACTTGAGCCGGGAATGGATCCTTCTATGCTTACTACCTTTCTAGAGACATGTATGAGGCTACTATGCGACAATAAGGTAGTTAAGGGACTACAAGAGTTGATCACTAGGTGCGCAAGGTCAAGAGAGCCATGCGTGGTCCAGAAACTAGGAAAGCATGCTTTGCGGACCAGGCGAGAAATGCGATTAATGGTGCAAATTGGTGAGTATGAGATGGATCAGGTCAACTTGGATTTGGGGTTAGACACGAATGTATTACCAAAACAGATGTGGGAATGCATGGGCAGGCCCACATTGCAATGGTCTCCTATTCAATTGTGCATGGCCAACCAACAAAAGATCTTACCAATGGGAAGGTTGCAAGCAGTGACAGTGGACATTGAAGGCGTAAGTATGCAGATAGACTTTGAGGTAATAGAAATTATTGTTGACAGTAATCCATACCCCGCGCTACTAGGAGTAGACTGGGCCATGGACATGAATGGGGTCATCAACTTAAAAATATAGAAGATGATATTCGAGAAAAAGTCACGTCGTGTAACAGTCCCACTAGACCCAGCTGAAGGAGCATGCTACACTGAACCTATTCGCGATGAGGATGGTGACGATGAACTAGACTGCATCTACTAGATAACAACGCAAGACTAGGATAGGGTGAATCCGGCAGTGGACGGGAGAATCTCATGGGAACGTGACAGTTCCTGCACACTGGATTCAGATGAGGAGATAGAGCAATGGCAAAACCGATTACATGAAGTAACAACGCTAAATTGTAATATGATGGTTAGATCACTACGACACATGATGACTGAAGCAAGGGAACTGCCAATCGATAAGGGCGCAACGAACGTGGAGGAATATGTAGGCCATTGTGAAAAGATGATACTGGAACAGAAGAGGCATGGTGTGCAAACAGGGGCACTACATGTGACAACTGCACAGCGGTGGAATACACGTCAAAAGATTAGGTGGACCTGGCATGAATGTAGAAGGTGGGCGTGTGTACGATTTGCAGGACACAGTGGTTTGAGAATCCACCAGTGGCATAGGATGCAGATGTATGTTGTGCAACCACCTACCCAACTAAGAATAAAAAATTAGAATCTTCCACGACAATAAGAGAAGTGACGCATTCTGCCAATTGTTCATGACAAAGCAATTAGAAAAATGTTTGGGAGCATGAACAGAGTTCGCCAGATAAAACAAACCAATAAGAATCTGTGTGTACCAAGGGTTCAATGGGCATATAGGACCATAAGCAAAAGAGGGGCGCAAAGGTGATCCTATCATTGATACGACAAGATGAAATCAGGAGGACAGTGGACTCTCCCCAGACCGTAGCCCCCACAGTTCGGACAGGATGCGAGGATCGAGGTAAAGGAATTCGACAGTTACAGGAAGCTATCTGGCGTGAGAGCTTGAAACTTCGTGAACTCAATGAAGAATGGGCATGGCTTAGGAGGAAAAGCATGATATTAGACAAAGAAATCAGCAAACTAAACATTGGAGTTGCACAAGTGGACCATGCGGAACTAAGGGGACCAGGCCTGGCCGACCCTACTACTTCATTGAAACAAGTTGCGACCCTACTATCGTGGCTGTGACCGCACCTTACTGAACAAGGGAGCATATAATGTGATGTGCTATTGAATACAAAGGTACTCCAAGGGTGCCCATAGCCTGGGCTAGCAGGGAAGTGAAAGTATCACACGTGGGGTTTGACCACCTAATTATCTGTGGAAAGCACAGTCTCAGCGCTCCAAGCAGTTGAAAGAAGGTGCAAGACTATAAACAAGTCTTCTCAAGAGCTGTGCGGAAAGGATGTTTTGTGTAGGACCAGTCGATCATCTGGATCATGGTCGCACATGAGAGGCTGCGCTGCCGCGGGGAAAGGTGGGGAGGTGAATGTTGATGTCATTATTCATGACAAGAAGTCTGATTTACGGGAGAGAGGAGCGGGCAGTGGGCCATTAAGACTGGAATTTCAGGATAGATATGAAAATATCTACCGCCAAGAAGATATTAATGACTCAAAAGTGGAGGGAAGGGTCGAATTAAAATTCACACGTTCCTATAAAAACCCTTGGGGTAGCCCCAAAACAACACTTGGATATTTGCAATTCAAGCTAGTACAGAGCAACAAGCACCCAGCTACTTTGCCACCCATGAGTATGTACTCGAGTGAATCCAGGATAGAAACCATGTCTAGAACCAGAGTAAGGTTCGCGGAAGAGCCCTATCTGACCCAGGAGGAGCCGGGAGAGGCTATCATTGCCCCAGAGGTTCCAAAGTCCCCATGCATGCTGCGAACCCAGAAAAACAAATAGACTATGGGGCTAGTCCAAGCATCACCGCGATTTAGTAAATTGTCAATGAAAAAAGGGCAAGGCAATCACCACTGAACTTTAGGAGGAAGAGGAATATTTACAAGCACTGATCGCTCAGATTGAAGCACAGGATGAGGAAGGGGAAACATTTTCCCAAGTACCTTTGGTGATAACACTACCACCATATATCTCTCCATGGAAAGGGATGGCCAAGATACCGAAGGACCTGGAGGCCATGAAGAGTATGCTCCAAACCCCGCTTCTTTCGAATGAAATAAGGTTTGATAGTCTGCCGCTGGGTCGGGTACTGAATATCAAGTTCGAAGATTGGGATCTCGCGGACAGTGAAAAGTTCCCCTAGTTGGCCGTGGAGAAATTACTACAGCAGAAGTCGTTACAGGGTGTGGAGAAGGCGAGATTACTCAATCTAAGGTGGATACCCCACTATCACCATGTGGCCATCACAATTTTTGTTATCTGACAATTACTATGTTTGGTAAATAATGGGTATCTCTGGCTGGAGGAACTGATTCCCATCACGACCGATTTAATACACCGAATTTCCCAACTGCCTACTAAAGGAAACGAACCTGCAGACATAGCCATAACTAGTAGCGATGTGGACCTCGCAGAAGCCATGAAGGTTAAGTATAAGCTGGAAAAGCGGAAGCGAGGGTATGTAATAGCAAGCATCAAAGACCGAGGGGTGCGCATCGCCACCCAGTTACTGGCCGGTAGGCTCATGAGGAGATGTCATGTAGATGAGGTACTAGCCTCTATCGTTGTGCTCACGGAGCAATGCGTAGAAGGGGTTCAATTCAACTGGGCATAGTTTCTCTGTGACAATTTTTTGATGAATTGTTAGGAAGCCCAGGAGCAAGGTAAGATTTTCCATTACACATGGTTACTCCTAACAATCCTACTGGTTGCTGGAGAGCTACCAAAGGGCAGCCAGTTTCTTGACATTGAGAAGAACCTACCTGAAGCCATGAGGTATAACTCGCTCCAGGCTATGAAAGATGCCATGAGGATTCATAAGATCAAGGTGTTTTGGATATTCATGGAGGTGAGTACCCGGACGCAGATCAACCATAGACCACCATTATCCAAGACAGTATACAACCGTTTGCAAAGCGCAGTCGAGTTCAAGGTAGATATACATAATCTGTATATTCAGATGCGAAAGGATCTCGCTTGAAAATGGGTAAAGCTTCCGTTCATTGCAACGGACGATGCAATTTTCGAGGAAATCGCAGCATAGCCCTCAGAGTGGCACGCTTCGGGCTTGGCCGAATTAGAAAATATTACAGCTCAGTAGCAAAAGAAGGAAATCAAGCTGCACATGACAAAGTTGGTGGAAAGAACGCGCCAAGAACAGAAAACACCCATGCAGTGGGAGGCGATCGAGGTAGCAACAAAGACCATCACTGCGCCCGCCGAAGAGATTTTGGAGGAAATGTCCATGGAGTAGGACATACAGGGGGAAGTGGAGACAAAGGAACGCATGGACCTGACCACAACATTGACTCAACTTAAGATAACGCACGTCCAGGAGCAGCCACCAGCATGCAAAAGGATGAAGACAACAAGGACTTTGGAGGGAGATATCTTGCCAATAGGGAACAAGTGCGTGGTTTCACTATGGATGCTCTAGAGGAATTGATGATGGAGTAGACAACTGTGTTAGTGGTGCTTAGAGCACAGCTACAAGCATTATAGGTGCGACCCCTAGGAGCGATGATACCAAACCTAGCGAACTATACATCCGTAACTGAGTAGATGGTGCGCGCCCACACAATGAACACTTTAGCATTACCAACAGGCGTCGTCATAGCAGAAGCCAAAGTTGACGTGAGGAGTTAGGGGTTGAATTTGGTCCCCCTTCCTAGAGAGATCCTATACCAGCTACAGGATGGGGTAACTACTAAGCTTCGTGCCAAGGAAGGCCGTGCCCTCCAAGTCTTGACGGAGCAAAAGGGAAAACTGGAGTAGGTCAGTGTACAGCGTGATGACTTGGTTGCACAAAAACAAGAATTGGAACAGGCTATGGTGGAGGTCTATAGTAGTGTGCAAGAGTGTTGGAAATAATACTGAGAGGGGGGGGGTGAATCAGTATTATCACATTAATAAAACTTTTTCATTTCCATAATCAGATTCATATATGCTACTTCCACAATTTCTTATGATTAAGTTAATTGATCTTCAAAGAGTGCATTAGAACATTATCAACCATATTATCAGTTAACAGATGCAATAACATAGAATAGATCATCACACATAAGGCACACACATGAACACCATGATATAAGGTGGAAACCCAATGCGGGAGAAAACCACCTGCTGCAAGTCATCTCAATCTTCTTCTTAATAAGAAAATCCTTTTACAATATTTTTTACTGGTGCAGCCTTATACCAGTACGGGAGCTACAACCCCCTTTGCTCTTGTACTAGCTGATCCATTTACTGGTACGCAGGCTACTACCTGCTACAATGCTCCAAAGATTTCCTTTAGCTCTTGTACTAGCTTAAATACTAGTACGTAGGTGCTGACCTATGATCTTCTCTCCTCCAGGTACCACGTTTCATCAATTTTCATACTGGATACACTGAAGCACAACACATAATCTGAAAGGCCACGTTTCATCCAATTTTCATACTGGACCCAACAACAACATTGAAGCTCATAATCAAACAATCTTCTGAATCACCCAATCACCATATCCATACACATACAATGATATTATGAGAGTTATCAACCAGATCTAGTACATAAAGATAAGTCATTAATCATGCTGCTATCTGAACTCAATACCAGTAACCAAACATTAGTTATGCACCCAAAACCCTGCAGAATAGTTAAAACAAATTTCAAGCAAGGACCACAACTTCACTGGTATATATCTGCGGATATCCGCACTTCCACTTGCTCCAAGCCTGTGGATCTCCGCACGTGTACCTTCTGTGGCGCTGCGCACCTCCGCAGCTACGCCTTCTGTGGGGCTGCGCACCTCCGCAGCTGTGCCTCCTATGGCGCCGCGCACCTCCGCAGCTGCGCCTCCTATGGCGCCACACACCTCCGCAGTTGCGCCTCCTCTGGCGCCGCGGACCTCCACAGCTGTGCCTCCTATGGCGCCGCGCACCTCCGCACCTGTGCCTTCTGTGGCGCCATGCACCTCCACAGCTGCGCCTCTTGTGGTGTCGCGGACCTCCGCACCTACGCCTTTTGTGGCGCTGCGCACCTCCACACTTTTCTTTCACTGGACCTGCGTACCTCTGGGTATAGATAATTTTAAGACTTCAAGAATAACCCAGACTGTCAGATCTATAGATCTGCTCATGCGCCGAAGTGATCTCAACCTCTCAGTAGATTCGCCTCATTTAGATCTAGACATTATTCCCAAGAAATTCATAATATTTCAGATCTAGCTCACATAAGATGTTCAACCCAAAGCATGCTCAAGCCAAATGATCTCCTTTGCTTTATATAGGCAAGCTCTTTCCTCAAATCATGGATCAATACCACGGGCCAAAACCATAATAACACAATTCTGTCGGCTAAATACCAAGAGTTAAACATAAGAAACCCCACGTGTGCTTTTCTCTGCCTTGAAGTAAGTGAACTGGGGGTACGCACCTCCTGAACGGGATAACTACGGGTATGTACGCACTTTATGTAACACCGGACTGCGTGTACGCACCTTCTGTAAGGTGTACCTGCGTACCCCTTATTTTCTTCAATATTTGATAGCTGATCATCAATCTTTGTTGCTGACTTGAAGTACTGTGATCTATCACCTGAATGGGTTGCCATCAAGGACAACACTTTAACCATAATGCCAACAATCTCCCCCTTTGGACTTGATGGCAACAACACCAAGTCACTCTCCCCCTTTGACATCAAGGGCAAAGGGTTATGCTCCCCCTAAGAACATGCTCTCCTTGACTATAAACTAGATCTGCTGAAGTCTCTGAATGAACTCCCCCTTTGTATATGCCATGGTGCTCCAATCCAATAATGCTCTTTCTGAGAACAAGCTGAGATGTCTGCTCTGCTATATAGTGCTGCTCAAGCTCCCCCTGACAATAAGCAAGGTCTGCAAAAGGATGTTCTATATGACACTATCATAAATGACCTTCTTATCTCAAAAGGATTCAAAGCATACATCCATCACGCAACCGAATGGGAATCATCCACCCAACCAAGTGGGTATACCATAAATAAATACATTACATCATCATCCCATGCATAATGGGGAGACATAGGCCGTTACATGACCTGAAGAGATGACTACAAGAGATAGACCATTACAACATGAGTCTTGCTATGACCTTTACATCGAATGATAATCATGACAGAGACCAAACATAAGCTTATGACAAACATCAGCAACAGTACTGCATAATCTGCTCCATAGTATCTGTCAACATCAACTCATTCATAACCATCCAGATCTATATGAACCAAGAGCCATCAAATGGAAGCATCTTCATCAATCAACATATGTACGAAACAACCTATCATCATATAGGTAAGATCTCATCATCATCATGTCTCCATTGATGCAACTTTGAATAATCATCCATGTATTCAGCCAACAATCCTCATCCATATATGTGCCAAGAACAATAAAGACTCCATGCAAACACCATTAGAGAATCCACCACCAATCTGAACATGTGCATAATTCATCACCATAGCAAGATGAATCATGAGCATTGTCACCAAGGACCATAATGCCAACAATAACATATGCTCCCCCTGAACCTGTGCCATCTGTCAGATCTGATCATGCATATCAATAAGAAGAGTCAGCCAATAGATGCCTTAAGACAGGTACGCCGTTTTTCTTTATCTGACTTGCGTAGCCACGCACTTCAGCTTCTGCTCCCCTGCGCACACCCGCAGACATTCTTCTTCTATACTGCGTACCTACGCAGTCAGTCTTCACTTACAGTGCATACCCACGCACCTGTGCCATAAGCCACCCGCGTACCTTACGCATTTTTTCTTCCTTCGCGCCGCGTACCTTTGATCTTGCTACGCACCTGTTCTTCAGTTACTCCGCGTACTTACGCATATGCTCTTTTGCTGAGCCGCGTATCACCGCACAGGGTCTGTGCCTTCGCTTGCGTACCTCCGCTCTGGGTCTTATACTCTGCTGCGTACGCCCGCACTTTCGCTGTGTATCACCTGCGTACTTCTGTTTAGGGCCGAATAACAGTCCTCCTTTGTGCCACTGACAGTCAGATTTCCAGATCTGATCTTGTGCTCAAGAAATCATACTTCATAGATCTATTTCATTTTCCCTACTGCCTTTCTTCAAACAATTATATACGCGATTGTGCAGTATCCAACTCGCGTATATATGCAACTTCCCTTTATGGAGTTTGCATTTGAGATTCAGGACACTGAAGTTTTGTACTTTCAGCTCCCTCTGATTATGGTATGTCAGTACGTTGTGTTGTGCAGCCTTTCTCTGACTGTACTTCCTTTTTCCTCCATATCTTCAAGCGTGATGATGTCATTTTCTCCTTTGGATATGGTGCCCACACTTTGTTCCTGCATTCCTTAGCTATATGTCCAAGCTTGTTACATGCATAACATCTTACCTGCTTCATATTCCTCCTGTAACAATCAATAGCTTTGTGACCAAACATATTGCAAGCAAAGCAATATCTATAAAAGTACCTTGATTGAGATGACCTTTCTGCATAATGATCTTGAACCCTTCTTCTTCTACATCTAGCTGCAACATGTCCAAGATTATGACATACATAACATTCAACATTATTCATAGGAGGAGTAAAGGATTTTCTTTGAGGAATCTCTTTCCTTGGTTGATGATGAGATGGATTTTTCATTTCTTCGTTGACCACTTTAGATTTCTCTTTAGAGTTCCTTGCTTCACCTTGTGAACTAGATTCACCTTCAACGGATTCATGAAAACCAAGACCAGTCTTTATAGCCGGAGACCTTTGACTACTAAGAATGTCATCCAAGACTTTAGAGCTTTCTTGAAATCGTAAAAACTTATCCTTTTCTTCTATTTTACCTTTCAAGATATTTACCTCAACTTGATGTTGCTCATCCTTTTCAAGACATTGCTTCTTCAAAATTTCTTCTGATTTTCTTCCTTCTTCCACTTGTTGCCTTAGATTAAATATCTCCTTTTCTTGTTCTTCACTTACATTCTGCTGCATTTGATGAACTCGGAAGGCACATTCCAGCTGGGATTTTAGGCTGATGACTTCATTGTCTTGTTTTTCAATTGCTTGATGTAGATCTTCATTCTCCTTTCTTGATTTTTCAAGATCTCCCTTTAATGAAAGGATTGTGGCTTCAAGACTTTCATAAACACTGCATCTATCGCTGAGATTCTTGATTGTTGTGTTTTTTTCATTGACTTCCCTTTTTAGAGATGTGACTTCATGATGCAAATTTTTATATTTGACCTTGACTAACTCCTTTACCTTTTCGAATTCACATTCCCTTTTGTTCAAAAGATCTTGTTGATCTCTAATTTTGTCTGTCAGCCTTTTAAATTCTGCCTCTATTTGATATCTTTCTTGTTCACCCATAAGAGCAAGTTCAGTAGTTTCACTATCACTTCATCTCTTTCACAAGGAAAAATAGCTGGAACATCAGAGGATAACACATTCATACCTGATAATGATTCTGATTCTGAATCTGAAGAGCTTCTTATGCCTAATCCCCAATCGACTCTCCCACTGTCATAGTTCTCTGAGATGACTTCTTCTTCTTAGAGCTTTCTTCTTAAGCTTCTTTCCCATTGTTCCACGGATCTCCTTCAAGCGATCAAGTTTCTATCAAAGGACCTGCTCTGATACCAATTGTGGAAATAATACTGAGAGGGGGGGGTGAATCAGTATTATCACAAAACTTTTTCATTTCCAAACCAGATTCATATATGCTACTTCCACAACTTCTTATGATTAAGTTAATTGATCTTCAATGAGTGCATTAGAACATTATCAACCATATTATCAGTTAACAGATGCAGTAACATAGAATAGATCATCACACATAAGGCACAAACATGAACACCATGATATAAGGTGGAAACCCAATGCGGGAGAAAACCACCTGCTGCAAGTCACCTCAATCTTCTTCTTAATAAGAAAATCCTTTTACAATATTTGTACTGGTGCAGCCTTATACCAGTACGGGAGCTACAACACCCTTTGCTCTTGTACTAGCTGATCCATTTACTAGTACGCAGGCTACTACCTGCTACAATGCTCCAAAGACTTCCTTTAGCTCTT
>APFE030227500.1:0-11636 GCA_000404065.3 Pinus taeda | reverse complement strand
ACATCCATTGGCATGACATCGCAAAGGATCTTATCCTTGTACCTACCGATCTGAAACTCCACCTCACACTGTTCGTCAACTAACAGTTGATGCCCTTTCTACAGCCATGACACTTTGTAGGGAGTAGGATGCTTCAGTTTTTTTAATCTCAGCTTTTCTACCATCTCCACAGCCACTAAATTGTCGGTACTCCCACTGTCAATGATCAATTTACAGCACTTACCCTGTGACTTGCAGATAGTGCGGAACAAAGCCTTTCGCTGATCCGGTTCTGCAACCTCTTTTGCTGGTTTTAACAGCACTTTATTCAACACCAAAGCTTCACCTGTCTCCGGTGTGTTTTCTGCTTCTTGAGGTGTTGCCTCAACATCCTCCGGCTGAGCAACATAAGTTCCTCTTCCACCTGATGGTTCACCTTCAGGACAGTCATACAACTTGTGTCCCAATTTGTGACAACGATAGCACTGGACAGTTCCCCTGCCCTGACCAAATCCTCTCCCTCGCTGAGCTGGTCGTCCTTCTCTAGTGCCATTGTCCTTCTCTGTTGTGCCAGCAGACTTGGAACTGCTGCCTTCCTCATCTGAACCTGTACTTCTACCTCTACCAAAAACCTTACCTTTTCCCCTGCCAGTTCCACCTCCTCTCTTGGCGTTTTGCTTCCGGTTAATTTTCTCCTCTGCCTTCAGTGCAAACTAGTAAGCTTCATCCAACGTTTGGGGTGAGAGGATACCGATTTCATCCAGTATCTCCCCCCTCAAGCCATTCACAAATCTGGCTGTTTTTTCTGGGGTATCTTCAACATACCCTGCTCGCAAATTCAACTTATAAAATGCCTCTGTAAATTCCTTAACAATCATCCCTCTTTGTTTCAAGTTCTGCACCTGTCTGTACAACATGATCTGATAATCTTTTGGCAGAAACTTTTCCTTCAGTTTTGCCTTCATTCTAGCCCACTTCTTTATAGGCTGTTTGTGTAGCCTCTTCCTCTCCGCTTGAATGTTGTCCCACCACAAGGACGCATGTCCTTTCAGTTTGGTGGCAGCGAACTTCACTTGTTTGTCCTCACTGGTTTCCTCAAACTCAAAATATTTATTTACTTCACTCAACCAATCTAGTAACACATCTACAGATAAACTTCCATCATAAGTGGGTAACTCATGCCTTGGCTTATACTGGACAGCAAAACTGACTTTAATAATCGAAGTTCCGGTGTCGCCCCTTCAAACTCGTCCTCTGGTTCAGCCACTTCTTCATCACTTTCATCTGCCGGGTCTCCCCTTCCCCTAGCTTCCACCACTGTCAATCTTTCACGCAAAACGCGAATCTCCTCACGAAGTCCCTCTTCTGCTATCCTCCGGACCGCTCTTCCCCTTCCTCTTCCTCTTCCTCTTCCTCTTCTGTCAACCTCCATTTGCTCCTATTCAACAAACAAGCTCAGATACCACTTTTGATGGCCTCCCGCCTTTCCAACGCGGCTTAAGTTGATTAGACTGTGCGCATTCAATGTGATGGACGTTGATCTTTATGTAAATGTACGCTCCTCCTGATATTTTCAGGGGTTTAACGTGCAGTACAGGTTATGGATTGCCACCTGCCGGTCTCCCTCGTCAACCCACTCCCACCTTTTGTCAACCCTAGGCTTGTTTTCTTATCATTTCGCCTATTCACCGTGTTAAACCCCTGCTCTGTCCTGTTGAGGTTTATCCGCACCTCCGTCGCCTGGTTCCAGCACTATATTTTCATGGGTGTTTTCGGCCTTCTGCCGCTCTGAACGCTGGGTTACAATGGCGATGACAACGCCGTCCGCTCCTGCACTGTAATAATATCTTGGTTTACTGTTTCGTTGAGTGTTCTCTGCTATAAAACGTTGTTTCTCGCCTGTTAATCTGCCTTTTTAAGTTGTGATAGGGTCCCCGTCAATCTGTTGCGTTTTGACTCTGCTTCTGAGGTAAGCTCTGGTTCTATGCCAGACTTGGTTTCCACTTCTCCTTCAGACCCTAACGCCCTCACTCCTTGTCTTCAGGGTTATAGTTATCGTTTGGTTTTACAATGTCGCCTCCTCAACTCCAGGTGAGAACCAGTGTTTCATAACTCGTTCGTTTGCTGACTTTAATAGTTGTTTCGTGGCTACAATTTATATTAATCGGCCTCCACTCTGTTTTGCAGGTTGCTCGAGGTAGCTGGCTGCCGTTGCTTTGCACTCTCTGCGGTCTCTGGAAACCGTTCGAACCCTCCCAATCCTTCACAACGGGTACGGTCTTTCCGCGTTGATTTGATTGTAAATCTGTAGAGGGTTTAAAGACTTCTGTTTACAATAGTTGTAGTCACCTGAGCGGTGAACGAACAATGCTTCTCTCGGCTGTTGTAACTCTCCTATTCGGTTCTGTAATATTTGTATTTTTTTATTAAAACCCTTATCCGCACAGAACTCGTTCTGGTGCCCTCTCGCTGTTATATCTCTCTGGTTCTATTCTGTTGTATCTTTATCTTTGTTAAAAGCTCTGTTTCGAAGGAAACTCGTTCTGGTGGAGCGTTAGACGCTCAGAACTCTTTGTGTGCCTTGGTTATAATGTTTAATAAAATGAGACTGTTTTGGTTTTTCATTTCCAACATTTACATTGGCTGTAAATAACGTGAGGGTTTGTATTTCATTACCTGGTTGATTGTCTGCGATCGTAATTACTCGCCTTTCTTTAACTGGAAGTAGTTCTTGTAGTAGCGCTCTGCTCTCCTTGCTAATGCTTACTGTCTTTGTTATTTCGAATATAATTTAGTCACAACAGTGGTGCTTCAATTGATAAAAATAATTTTTATTTCAGAGGACTGTAATTTCTTTCTCTGTTTGAGGAATCCCCACTGTCTTTTTTCCGCCTTTTTAACATCTCGGAGGCACAACTGCCTTCCTTTCCGGTTGAACTGTCCAACCAGAATTTGTGCAACTGCCCACCAGTTTCTTTTACAAAACTGTTGATTAACCATTAACTGTTTCCTAACTAAAACAATTCATAGTTTGTAGTTTCTATGGTTCTAATGACCCTCAGGTAAAATGCTAATTTACTGTTAACTATTTCCTAATTAAAAAACAGTGCACAATTTGTAATTGCTATGGTCCTAACGACCTTCTGGAAAATGAAACAAATAATAAAGAAAAGTAAAACAACCGACAAGTCTAATAACCTGTCCAGCTATGCATGTAGGATTTGTTTGTTCTTGTTCTCTCCACGAGACCGTCAACCACTTTCTGTCTCCTCGGAGCTGGATGCTCCTGCATCAAAATGTCCACACAAAATTGCAATGTAATAATATGTTTATCTCTGCTAACAAAAATGATCGTAGTATACAGTAAAATTGACGTCAAAATCTGTCTGGATGGAAAGCAAAATCTCGAATTTCAGGTTGAAACTGCGCATGGTTCAATGGTAATTCTTCGGCATGCCCAAGTTGGCCCACAGATGATATCCGGCTGAAATCTGCAGGTTGGAAAATGATTATACTTTGAAAAATAAAGAATAAAACAAAGCGGAGCGATGTTAATTAAATAACCAATTGTTCATCGTTTTATTTCACATGTGCAAATGCAACCAACATGCAAAATTCATGAAAAATATATTAATATTGCAAGAATTTCACATCTTACTCTCACTCACGTGTAAAATGCAATATTCCGATTGAATAATTATGCAAGTGTTCAATTCTTTTTTGCAAACAAGTACAAAATGCAATCAATACATTCAACTTGCGATAGAGATTGAAATCATCATACCAAGTACGTTAACGGGAGCTTTTAGGCATAAAATGTACGAAATCAAGATGGTCAATAACATTGGTGAAATCCCTGCTATATAAATATTGCATTAGTGTAAAAATTATGGGGTGTTGTGCTTTAAAAACTGTTATTCTCAATGAACTTGTCAAAAAAAATTCTCCCAAATCACTGGTTATCTTTGAGAGATATTATATTTTTTTTAAATCAAGGTCACGTGTAACCTTCTCTAACCCTTTTGAGGTCGCGTGTAACCTTCTCTAACCCTTTTGACTTTTTAGCTATGGTTTTATTATTGGAGGAGCAGCTTCCTTGTCGGAATTTAAGACGAAGAGTGAAAGACCATAGTAAACACAAAGCTACAAAAATTGAAAAATCAATGTAGTTTTAAACCTCTTCTCGCATTAAGATACTTTGCCACACATATAACTGCTGGTTTGAGTCAATCTAATAGTGAACAATTATATAAAACACCCGTGTCTATTTTTGTAAGATTGACTTCACCATTCTGGACTCTTTGGAATGAAATTAAAATTTGTGTGAATATGTTTATTTTTTGTGGTTAAAAGCATGATTTATGGAAAGTGCAATAGTAGAATTATTATCACAAAAAATAGGAGTTGGTTTCTCCTCCTCTTTAGGTGCAAGATCACCTATCAATCTTCTTAACTAAAGTACTTGGCATACTTCATATCTTGATGTAATTTTTCTGTGATCAATACTTGGCGTACTTCATATTTTGAGGTACTCTTTCTGTGATCAATACTTCTGTAAAATTGTTATTGCTTAACCAAAAAGATCATTGTTTTTGTAACTAAAATCTTTTTGCTTGCATTCCACTTAGTTTCTTTTCATGACACTATAAACTTAGATATATCAAAGTGGAATTGACTATTGGCCTACATTCATCTTTTCTTAACTTGGTTCATGTGACAATTGGTTTGTTTGTTGGTTTGCATTCACTCAGCCCCACCTTGTCAAAATGTGCCTTGCACGAGTTATTTGAGAAATGAAATTCCCTTTTCAAATTCTTCAACTTCTATTTTAAGAAAATATTTCATCTGACTAAGATCTGTCATGCCAAATTCTTTCTTGATTGTCGTTTAAACATATTCAAGCTACAAATTTTCCATGTAGATCATATCATTCACATAAATCCAAACAATCAAAGTGTAAGCTTGAAAAGTTGTTTTTATATAGAGAATGAGTTCATTAATGTTGTGTTTAAATGTGTTATTGAGCAAATACGAATCAATTATGTTGCACCATGGTCCATGCCCTTGTTTTAAACCATACAATGGCTTTTTTGACTTGTAAACTCTTAGCTCTTGACCCTTGAATTCATATCTTGGATGTTGAACTACATAAAACTTCTTCCTTGAATATTCCATTTAAAAACGCTGATTTGACATCCATTTAGTAATGTGGCCCATGACTTTTTGCTACTATTGCTAGTATTATTTTGATAATCCAACATTGCGACTCGGGTGAAGGTTAGTTCATAATCAACTCTAGGCTAGTGTGTAAAGTATTTTGTTACTAATCTACCTTTATGGTTTTCTATTTGTCCTTTTTCATTAAACTTGGTCTTATAGACGCATTGGCTCCAATGCATGTTTTTATTGTTGGTAGATATACAAGGCTCCATGTTTCATGCTTCTCTATTGTTGTAGTTTCATCATGGATAGCTTCAACACATTCTTTCCTTTTGACTTCTTCTTAAAATGTGTTGGATGGAATACAAGGATAAATGTATGTCATCATAATTTTTTCTCAAAAATCTTGTTTCCTACAAAATGGTGGGATCAAATTTGTTGCATGAGGATGGACTATGTGCATTCCATCCTCCTTTTTTTTTCGACTCAAAAGGAACCTGTATTTGTGGCCATCCTTATCTTGGTTGTTCCACTTTTATTACTTCACTTGGTTCAAATGCATTTCGTGAAACATGATTTCTATTAGTTCTATTGTCTTGCTCATTCCATTCTTGATATTCAAAGAATATATCATCTCTTGAAATAATTGTTTTCTTGGTGACATGATTGTAAAATTTATATGCCCCGCATTCTTCACTATAACTAAGAAATATGCATTTTTCAATTTTGTCAACCAATTTAATTTTCATTTATTCTAGACCATGTGCATATGCTACACAACTAAAGTTTCTCAAGTGCAGTACACTTGTCTTCATACCACTCCAAGCTTCTAAGGAATCTATGTCTTAGACACTTTTGATTGGACCTCTTAAAAAAATATAAACTGAGCATGCTATTTCTTTTACCCTATACTCATCTGGAAAATTCTTTTCCTTCAACATTCTTCTCACCATATTCTTGATGGTCTTATTTTTTGTTTTTCCTACTCCATTTTGTTATGGAGTTTACCTTGTTATGAAGTTACTTATGGTACCTTTGTCCTTACAATATGTTTAAAGTTACATGGAATCATATTTTTCTATTCCATATGATATTGATACTTTAATTTGTGTGTCTCTTTGATTCTCTTCAATGCCATTCAATTGATTGAATTTCTCAAATGTATGAGATTGTTTTTTGATAAAGAAGGCCCATTTCATTATATTGAAATAATATATAAATGTTAGAAAGAACTTTCTCTTATTGATTGTGTTTGCAGTGGAACCCAAAGTTATGTGTGTGCTAGCTCAAGTGAAATTTGGTTTGTATAGTTGGTATCATTTGGACATTTTCTTCTTTGGTGTTTGAAATGGATACAACGTTCACATGGGCATGGAAATCTACCATAGGTAGACCAAGGACTTGTTGACGATGTTAGACCCACCAACATGCCAAGTGATCTCCCCGGTAAGAAGTCCCAATTACACCTCAGACTATTTGGTGTAGGAGTCCCAACTGTGGGTTGTACGGTAATGCGTTGACTATGGTTTTGCAGGGAGGCAAGTAAGATGTCCCTATTGGTAGAGAGGGTGTGACATATGTGGTAAGTAAAAGGAAGGTGAAAGAAGGGAACACAGAAGAAAAGATGCATCACAACATGGAAGGAAAGTTAGCTAGCAATCCAAAGTGATGGTTAAACCAACAACAAATTTCAGAAATATTCATACATACATATATAGAAAGAGCTACATATGCATGTGTAAGAAAACCGATACATATATCATTTAGAGTACTCAAGATAGCTGAAATACAATACAACATATGCATGAAACGTGTTGGCTCTGTTATATTAAGAAGTATAAGTTTTAGTCATACAATACATCAATGTCCAACAATTATTTCTGACAATGAAACATTACAACCATAATTGCCTGCACCTCCAAAGAGATATACTAGCTCTGTGCAGTGGAAAAGGCAAGGCTTGTTATAATACTATTCAAGATTTATCTAAGAGATTCCTATTGGAAACTTGTCTGACCAAAAGCCTATACAATGAGTTGTGAGGGACTATTTATAGAAAAGGGTGAGGTGACCCTTGACATTCCCCTTTGAGACCTTTCATCTATCCTCATGACTCTTCAACTACTCTATGACTATTACATTCAAATATCAACGCTTGAACCTCCATTTGACAAGACATTACATTACAATGTGCATGTGCCCATGTGAGATAAAATGGCTTGAGCAAGCCATGCAAGACATCACTGCCACTCAGACTGTTGTGGTGAGACCAACTCTTTGAGATCCTTATGATGGTCAAAGGTGGTGAGTTTATTCCAAGCTTGGTCATCTATGATTGTGTTTGTGTGCTCAATGGCGACATCTTATTGAAGTGAACTCTTGCCTTCGTTGCATCCTGGTGCACTGATATGGCTCCTCTGTCCAACTCGTCTAATAGCATGCGCATGGACGTGCTAGGTGCGATTGGACCAATAACATGTTGATGCATAGTGTCTATGCTTCTCTCCAAGCATGTTCCGGTTGCTGTGTGCATCAACTTATCAAAATACATGTTCAGCTCCAGTTGGACTTACATCTTGTCTTCGCCTCGATGAGTGGGGCGAATGGGTGGGATCGCATGTGTGTGCACAATGACATGCATGCTACTGAATTTTCTTACATGAAATCAACAACACTGCTCACCATGCCTGCTCCATGGCAGCTGCTAGGATGGATCTATAACTTGTACGGGTGTAGTTTCCTCTCTCTGTGCATGTTGCACCCCGTGATGTATGTGTTCCTGCTGCAACTCATTCTCTCGTCTATGCAGCTCTTGTTCTTCCTTGACTTGTTGCTTCAACACATGCGACTCCTTCTCTATTGTAGTCTGTACCTTCATGTGATCTTCATGTTGCACCGTCACCTCATAGCCTGAGTCTCCAAAGTTTCCTTAATCACAAGTGGACCTGCTTGAGCTTGCAACTTTGTTCTGCCTCTGTGTTGTCAACAAACTTCCTCTTGCATTCATTACGTGCAAGTGTGCTGCCTTTTGATGATGTTGATGGTGTTGCTTGATGTAATGCTACTTCCATATTATCTTGATGTCCTTCTCTATGAACAACTTGATGTCTTCATAGGTAGGGAAGCTCATAGACACTTTCTCGGCTAAACCCCATTGGGCTCTCAACTGTGTCCTTTGACTTTGCTCTCCCCAAGGCTATTGTACTCGCATTCCTCAGAGATAGATGAACACAGATACCTGGAGACATAGAAACACTCATGGGAAGAAATCTACCCTTCGAAAACCAAAAAAACTTGAGGACTAACTTGCAACATACTTGTGTGATTGATTGTGAAGGTTGCTAGGAGGTCGGGAGACTAACTACCAAAACTGCGCAAGGCATAGTACGAGCTATCAGGGGGTTGAACAAATACTAGAACTGTGTCATGCACAGTGCATCCTAGCCTGCTGAGGACCGAAACTATGCAATGAAGAATTTCAATCATTAATGACATGCAACTAGCAAACTGCATTGCGTAGCTTCTCGGGCCAGCAAGACACTGCCTTCGAGAATTGAGCAACGAAAATTTGGACATCATTGTTGGCCTAAACTTGCACAATTTCTGGAGGGAAGGTGGAGCTTTCACTTCCAAAAATGCACAGTTTTACCCTATAGGGCACGGTCCGAGCCAAGGCATCCTAGCCCAGCCAACGGGCGAATGAAAACATGAGAAGTTTGGATGCATGGTGATATGAGTGCAGACAATACTGAATGATCATTCATGTAAATAGTAAGTGCATGATTTAGGAAACGAGAAAGCCTGCATGTGTGTGAAGAGAGTTGCCACAATGATGACTCTCTATAAAAAATAGTGTCATGCATGTGACAACAGTGAGATTCGAATGAAAACTGAAACAATGCTTCTATAAGATAAAAACCATCAAAATGATTTCAAGCGCCCACTGAAATATGGAAGACAACACTCACACAAAGAGAAAAAAAAGTGATAGAAACGCAACCCAAGACATGAAAATGGGCTTACCCCAAAAAACTTGAGCAGAATGTCCCAAAAACTACTAGATGCAATGTGGGATGTCGGAGCTGTAAGGTTGACATGAGGAATGAGCTCTGCAATGTATGGTTGATAATTTTTTATAAAATCGAGGTTGTGACACACATGCCACAAATCTAGGAAAAGAGACACTCTACAGGAGGTTTCTAAAATGATGCTCTCATGTAACCTCCAGCTGCTAAGAATAGATCCTTGAATCAAGGGATGCCTCTGCATGCTCCCTTCGTAGAAGTATTCCATGCATGCAAATCCGTTTTTCTTAGTCCTAGAGGGAACCAGTCAACCCGAAGGCAGATGCAATAGGCTGCTTGACTGATGGGAAAATTTTCACATTTCTAAGAGGGATGTGGGTTGGATGCCCAGAGGAATTGCATAATTTCTGGGCTAAATAGCTAACTGGTGCCCAAAATTCCATAATTTCTGGGTTGAGCAATGCTGTTGAGATAGATTGAGCAGTTTTTCCAGTGAAGTTTGATAGGTAGAATTGCACAATTATGGAGCCCAACAAGCTACCAATCAGGATTTTGAAATTTTTAGAGGGAAGGTTGGTTCCCCTCTACAATTGCACAATTTATTGAGGGAGATGTTGAGCCTACAACAAGACCAAGTCCAGAGAACAATCCTATGAGTGGGGTACAAAAAGTTATCATGCACAAGCTGGAAATTTGCTAGAGAACCACTAAAGCTCATGTACTTGATAGAGTAAGACATGCTACTAAGGGTGGTTGGTAGGGAGGCTCTAAAACGAAGCTAAGGAAAAGGTTTGGAGGGTGGTTGTAGCTGCTACAACACTTGGTAACACAATGGTAGTACTCTAGCTCTCTGAATGGACATTGTTCATGAAAACCAAGTCTAACACCTCTAGAAATATTGTTTAGTTCTCTATTTGTCTTAGTTTCCACACTTGCTTGACTCTAAGATGTAGTATCTGCCAAGCCCTTGGTCAGTCAACACACATTCTGAGCCAACCCAACATACTTGTTTCGATTGGGGATGAGGGGTGTATTAGTGCACAAGCAGTATAGTCATTAGAGTTTTAGTTTCATGTCTGGTGTTACTCCTCTACCAGCAGGCCTGAACAGTTCCCCGACAGAGTTTCGTAGGAACACAAGAATCGCTCCGCTACCAATGAGCTTGGTCAGTACCCCGACAGAGTTACTTGCATAACCTCTCTATGCAGGAATCGTTTCTCTTCTTTTGCCTTATTCATTTTCAGTTTTTTGGAAATTTTTCACCTTTTCATTTTTTCATTTTTCATTTTCAGAAATGTGCATAGCACTTATTCATTTTAAATGCGGAAGAGGTATCTCAATTTATTGTGAGCATACGAGGTTGTTTCTTCATAGAAGTAGTTTATGTATACCTCTGACGTGCTTGCTAAGATTTTCCCCCCTCACCTTACTCTACTTGATTGAGTTGACCAGGATTAACCCAAAAATAGTCAACTAGAGTAGGTGATACTAGTTAGCATGCAAGCATTATGTTTTCACCCAGGTTCACTTCAAACAACCTGCATTTTCCATTTATGTATCATGGACTAATACAAAAATTTCTTTCATAAGAGAGCAGACAACAAATACCAAAATGTTGATTGTTGTACAAGTCTTGTTGTACTTTACCCGACTTTTTTCAACAGTCGCACACGGTCCATGCGAAACTAACCTACAGACAATAATAGGCAAACAAATAAAAAGGAAAAGCAAGAAGCAGAAACAAATGTGAAAGAAAATCTAGTAAGCAAACAAATGAATGCACAAAGAAAGAAGCAAGCATGCATGAAAGAAAACAACTCAAAAGCAAACAATACTCCTACTCCTAAGCGAATAGTACATGGGCCTCATCACGTGAAGTGATATTTCCAATGCAGAGACCGACGCAATGGTTGACCCATGTTGGTGAAGGCATAGTTCGTCAACATGATAGTTATGCGAACTAACAAACAAGACAGATATAATAGTGAAGACAAACACACTTCCAGTTTACAAGCATCCTTAGAACAAAAATGAGTGAAAGCGCATGACATGCATTGTGTGGACTTGCCATGGTGTTGTGCTACATTGTGTGCAGATGTCGAGTGTATGCATTCCCTTGACTGTGACATGCGAGCAAAAGTGAGAAAGGTAGACTACTTATGTTGCACAAGTGTGCTTGTTGTGTAAGATTCCTCAAATTCATGAGCGATGGGATCGTGTATTTCGAGTGGAGGAAGTGAAATTTGAGTGTTTGGTTGATCTTTAATGCAAAGCAAAGAGTGATGAGGAGCCTTCGGTGTTTCAACAATTTCCTGACCGGAAGTGAAACTAACCCTAGGACAACAAGGGCATGACATAACCATTATCTCGGGTTGAAGTGCCTCAAAATTCTACAGGGTTTTGACTTTTTTGATAGATAGATCATAGTAGACTAGTGTCTTAGATAGATTAACAATGATTGAATCAATATCA
>APFE030227499.1:104633-114992 GCA_000404065.3 Pinus taeda | reverse complement strand
TGCATGTCCCCACATAGACTTCATGTTTGATTTTTCACAACTAATTAACTCATGGTGAATTAATTTATTTATTTTCAAACAACTGTTAAGTTCAAATTTGAATTTTACTTCCTATTTTAGTCCAGGGACTGACTAAAATTGGAATCTATCTCGAACTGCTAAAAATACAATGCTATTTTTAACACTTCCATTTTTCATTCCCTGTTGCTCAATCCAGCACTGGTACCCAAACTGCTTTTTATAGTAGTGTTATTTTTAGCACTTCTATTTTTAGCATTTCTTGTTGCCATTTTCAACACTTATTATGAAATTTAGAAGTGGTTATTAGTGTGCACATTGAAAATGTTTGTATGGTTGACAGTGCAATGAAAACAAAGCAAAACTTAATGTAAAAAAAGTGATATAAGTGTTTATGTCTAGAGATATATTTAAGGAGACAAAGTCAAAATTATTTTTGGATGTCATTGAAATTGTCAAAGTCAAATGGTAATTCAAAAGCACGTTGGAATTAAAGTAAGTTAAACTCATGATTTTCTCATTCAAAGTGTCACGAGTTAAATGAGTGAAATTTTTGATGTAAAATCTCAAAGTAGACACTCAAGATGAGTTGAGAGTCCAAGAAATGTTTGTGTTGTAACCAAAAGAGTGCCTTCTCAGTTGAACCCGACACCGAATCCTTGATTGAATCATTAAGTCAAAATTGATAGGGGCATGAGTTCTTCCAAATTCATATAAGAAGTCGTTTGAAATTAGCATCTACTCATTGTAAGAATCATTAAATTTGGTGCATTTTCAACATCCCCATCGTGTTGAAGCAAAAATCAAGCAAGTACAAGTGAGCATGTTAAAGACTAAAAGGGGTACAGGAGAAAAACGTCTTCAAAATGCAACTATAGAAATTAAAGAATTTTAAGAGTGCAACTATCAATTGCACAACAAAATTGAAATACTTGAGTGGAAGTTACAACAAAATCAAAACATACAAATGGCTAACACATTAGAAGCAACAAAAGATCTTCAAAATGCACTAGATATGAAAGAACAAGTCATTGGTGCACTCAAGATAAAATTGCGGCAAAAACAAGATCTACTTGATGCAAGATGTATAGAAAATATAAATTCAATATGTGACATAGAATATCTCATCCGCACAACAAATTTAATTTATGAAATAGATGATCTCATCTAGTAGGTTAATAAAAGTTGTGACATAGTGGAGCTACTAAATAAAAATGATGCAAGAAGTTGTACTGGAGATCTAATAGAAAATTTTGATGCAACATGCAATATAGATGAATTGTTAACAAAATATATAATAGAGATGATTGATGCTCAATGTGATATTGATGACTTCATGAATCAAGCACAAAATATCAGCAGTAGTAGCAGGTGTGAAGAAAAACAACAAGAAAATGGTCTTTCCAAAATGGTGATTGTTATAGCTCCAAATATCACTATTATGGTTTGTGATGTTGCTCTCATGGCCTAGGGCAACCCCTCCTTCCAGACCTGGTCCCAAATTTAAAAAACAGTGTTTTATTCCTTGTACGCGACATTGCCCTGAGTTAAACGCGTGTATACGCGGGTAGGCATATACCAACCCGCGTATATGATAAACACTTAAAAATATAAACTCCTTATTTCGGGCGGAGATCGCGGGTTTAACCTGTTGATACCTGTTATGCCGTGCCCAACTGTCCCAACCAACTCCCACTAAAAACTACCTTGGGAGGTATAAAAGACCTCAAAGGGAAGGCCTAAGGGAGGAGAGAAGAGAGAGAAAGGTTATTATACTGAGATTTTTCCCCTGACCAGGTCTGAAGACCCTTGTGCCTTCTACACTTCCCCCATTTATATAGGAAACCCTTGTTTCCTTGCGAGTTGATGTTCATCCACTAGTTATGGCATCATGGAGTGAGTCTTGGAAGGAGATATGCTAAAGGCTTGAGGTTGGACGGATCCGGAAGGAAGCTTTGCTTGGAGCCTATGAAAGGTTACTAAGGTGATATTACTCCTTTTGTACATTCTATTTGTCTATAATAAAGAAACTCGTCTTGGTTCCTGATATGTTTCTTCTTTATGTTTATGATGTTCATGCTTGAATTCATATGTGGATGGTTGTTTAAAGTTAATAACTAACTTCCTTATTTTATAACATAAAGATGATTTCTTTATAAGTCTTTGTCCATATACTGTTGCATTCTTTGGAATTGGTTGTTTTGCAGGACAAAGGAGCGAAAGGGACTTGAAGAAGGGTTTGGACCCTTGAGGAACTTCTCGAACATAGGACCTGAGGTACGCCCCTCTTACTATAGAATTTACTTTTAATAGCATAACGACTGTGTGAATGTGTGTTTCTCTGTTTAGACAACTTTCAGTCTGCTAGGGTTTCCACCCAAAAGCCCTAGGGGAGAAAATCCCTCAACAGAATTGGCGGCTCCATTGGGGACAACACTCTTGTTGTTCCTAGTTTGGGTGTTTGTCAAGCCAATCAGGGCTCAGTTGCTTGTTGGTTTGTTGTTACTGTCTGGTCTGTTCTTGAATTCTAAGTTTTGCCAGTTTCTTCAGTTTGTTTTTTATTTTTCTTGAAATCTTTCATATACGATGTTTTCCTTAGTTACAGAAGCGTACGTACACTTGTTTCCTGAAGTAAACCCACGTATACGCAGGTTTCCTCAGGCATAGTCGCGTATACACGCAGTCTGCACATAAGTATAGTCGCGTATATATTGCAACTTTCAAGATTTATAAATTTTTGTGTCTCTAAAGGTTTGTCTGGTGGTTTGATTCAGTTTGAAACAATCATTTTGTCAGTATCAGTTGTTTGTTTTACAGCAAGCGTCTTACTCCGATTTCTCTCTGATTGTAAGGAGTATTGGTCTTATTTTGTGTTTGCAAGCATCATTTTTTTTGCTAAAAGCACGCAAGATTTCTTGTTAGAATATTGGTTGCTCTGCATTATCAGCGCAGAAAGATTGTTATCAATCTTTGTGTTGAATTTGGTTTTTGGTGACTTTTTGTTTGCTTGACAAAACCGCTTTTTGTGACCATCCACTTCTTTGTTTCATGAAAGTTGTCGATTGGTACTTTCTTGAAATTGTCTTTTTGATCTTTTGTGGTCTTTGTTGCCAAAGCTTTCATTGCTGCTTTTGATTGTTAAAGAGCATCTTTAAACACATTTGTTTTTGTTGAGTTTTCATCCATTGTATGGTGTCAGCTTGCAAAAGTGGTTGTTTCTTATTGTTTCAATCGCAAAGTTTCAGTTTTTGTTGAGAGTATTTTTGAAAAGACTTTTTTGTTGCTACTTTGAAGAAAACTTTTTGAAAGACTTTGTTTTGCTTTCTTGAACTTGTTTTTCATTTAGTTTCCTTTTAGTGAATGAAAGTGCTTTATGTTTGTCTTGAGTTTTGTTTTTAGTGTTTAGACGAAATGAATGGTAGCATCTCATATTCCATCTAGACATTCTAAGTGGAAAAAGAAAATTTGATAAGCAAAGCAAATTTCATTTCTTGTTTTTAGAGTTGTTTTGAATCTTGCATCAAGCATATAGTTGTTGCATTAGGATAGATTTGCATCTCTTTAGGCATACATAGCTTTGTTAACTTTTGTGAGTGTGAAGTATGAATTAACGAAAAGAAAAGAAAAGTTTGTTTCATTAGAAGTTTTCCTTGAACCCTATAGAAATTACTCTTCATCGAAAAACAAAGACAAGTGCACATGCATATAGTCAGGTTTTATTAATTTCTTTTGCGTCAAAAAAACACCACTAGTTTCGCTTCCATCATCCCCTGACTTAAAGAACAGTCCATTTTAAAATCAAGCGCTAACTAAAATTCACTAGAACTTTTTCTTTTAAGTTATATACACCAACAAGTTTTAGGATTTTAGGGCCTTGGATTAGGCGAGTGGAGATTTAACTCTCCAAAGCCGTTTAAACGTCAAACATAGGAGTTTGAATAATGAGAGAAAATCCAATAGCGTTAGGAAGACCAGGAAAGCTCCGGATCTGGGAGTTAAGCACGAGGTTCTGTGAAGACAGGGAAGAGAGATACCCCCTCTCCTACTTCTCCGAACTTACCTCACGACTGTTCCGCCTGGCTTCTGCGACGATTTGGTATCCATAGTTGCTACTCTTAGGGAACTACATAGGTGGCTGCGGAGGGGAATCCCGTGGCACCTGAGGTTGACGTTGTATCACTCTCGATAGTACTACTGGAGGGCACCCTTGCAAAGCTTGGGGGCTTGCACCGGCGCAGGATGTCGTTAGGAGGTTAGCGTAACTTCCTCTGTTACCTTCGCTGATAGGCCTGGGCCCTCATCATCCCAGACTATCTTCGGAAGGCCCCTTATTTCGCTTTCTCGTATTTTGGTGTCTGGTCCTAATCACTCGGAGCGGAAATAATTGGAAGTTGTTTGACTGGCTGTATCTTTACGGACTTTATAGTGGGTGCTCTATGCTTTTCGTCAGCCTAGCTTTCAATTTTTTGAGTCTTTAGTTAGATTTTAAACAAGAAATTCAAAGTGGTTGACCGATCTCCTAGACGGTCTCGAAGACTTCGTGGTCTTTCACCACCGAGTTTAGAGCCTTCTGCGAGAAGGAAAAGAGGTAATAATACCGATGGGTTTCGTCCCACGGCAATTGACTCATCGGGGATTGATCCTCCTCTCGGGGGCATTAGTATTCAAGCAAGGCCTGGTACTTCCGCGGAACAAGAGAGGAACACTCCATTTCTTTCTCGAGTTCGTTTACAAGCGGAGAATAACATAAAGGTAGAAGAACTTTCAAATTCGTTAGCGGCTCCGAATTCTCCCCTACCATCTAGTCATCCAGACGTATTACAATACGTTGGGACTCCGACACATAGACCGTCAAGTCCAGGTTACATTACGCGCTTACCTTCGATGACCACTACTAGAAGCATGGCTTCTACAAGTGCTACGACTGTGCAGACTCCCATATATGTACAAGGGGGAGGAACTATTTCCATCCCCTCCATCTCTTTATTCGGATATTTTGCTAGCACGTCTTTTGTTGAGTCTACCTCCATTCCGTCCATGAGTGGAAATTCCCAAACTAATTCTTTTGGTTCTGGATTCTTCCCATTTAGTGCCCATTCATAGGATATTCCTTCAGCTCCGTTCGGGGCCGCCACGTCTATGATGAGTGGATCGACTTCGTTCCAAGGTTTTTCATTCGGAAGTTGTCATATACCACATTCCAACCCAACGATAGGATCCATGCCTTTTTCTTCTGTAGGACAAAGCAACAATCCTTTCCAAGGTTGGAATAACCTTGGGCTTAGTAGTGCCGGAACTGGGAATCCATTTTTCGGCCAATATGGGAATAGGCCGTATACCACAGTTAGTTCATTCCAAAGTATTCCTCCCTTAGCTTCGGCTTGGAATCCATATCAGGGGTTATCAACTCCTTATAATCCTTTACGAGGAAACTTTTCCGGGTATGGTGGATATACGGCCAGAGTTGGTCAAACTCCGAGTTTTGTTGGATCACAAGTTTTGCCTTTTGGTTCAGTGGGTTCTACTGGTTACTTCGGGCAGCCTGGTGCCTTCCAAAATCCAGGACGATCTTTTCAGAGCTTTGGGAGTTCCACCCAGTCGGGGTGGAATCCCCAAGCTCCTCCTAGACTTCCATTTCTGGCAACATTGAACTTGTCAGATCTCACTAAGTTAACCAATGATCCAATCAAGTACAATCCGGCTTGGCCTCCGGTCCCAACCAAACTCCCTTCGGACATATCAAAATTCGAAGGGAAGAGTGGTGAGGACTCGGGCGACCATGTAACCACTTTCCACTTGTGGTGCTCATCGAACTCCCTGATCGATGACTCGGTTAGGTTGAGAATATTTCAACGCACCTTGGCTGGTAATGCAGCCAAATGGTATATAGAGTTGCCTGGGGGCAGCTTTACATCATTCGCTGACTTAGCTTTATTTTCTTAAACCATTTTCAGTTGCTTGTCTGGTATGATGCCGAAACCGAACTACTGGCCACTTTTCATCAAGATAGGGTAACTCACATTTCTGATCATATTTAGGAATGGAGAGGGAGAAAGAGGCTTATTAAAGCCGAAATTCCTCCGGAGTACCGTCTTGAGTGGTTTTTGAAGTCTTTGATACTTGAGATCTCCAAGGATGTCTCCATGTCTGGGGTCTATTCTGAGGAGCAAGCCATTTTTAAGGCCCAGCAATTAGAATTGATCTACTCTCAGTCTGGGATCCTACAGAAATACTTGCCAGATGCTCCTGGGTCTAAGGTTGACGTAGCTAAGTCGAATCCAGGTCCCCACGCGAATGGTATTGTTGGGTCGGTAGACACAAATACGGTGAACTTGTTGAATCAATTGCAGCAGTTGTCTTTATAAACTGCTTCTAACAACCAAGTCACATCATCTAACCCTACGGCTTCCCAAACCTCTTCGATTAATGCCATCCAATCTGATAACCCCAAAGGAAATGAAAATTCCAATGGGAAAAAGAAAGGACGAGGTAAGAAAAAGAACCAGGATGGGAAGCCTGATGTAAATAAATCTGGCAATAATGTTGGTGGTGGTAGAAATGAGTCGAAAAAGAAAGTCAAGTTTCCATGCAAGTTGTGCAGTGGAGACCATTTAACTCATCTTTGCCCCAAGATTGAAGACGCTCAACGCTTGTTAGGGCAGCAAGGGACTTCTAGTTCCCAAGCTGTGTTAACCAACCCTTTTCCCCAAGGGCAGCAACTTCTTGCTGGCGCAAGTTCAAAACCTGGAACCTCCGCAGGGGGCAACCAGGAAGGGGAAAAATCATCGAATGTTTTCATGATGGGTTCTAACATCCATGTGGCTACTCGGTCACATGATTATGGTGAAGCCGAAACTTCCAAGGACAAGACTATTCCCGGAAGTACTGACCTTCATATCGAGCAACCCCCTGTTGAGACTATACCACGGATACCGAAAGGTTCCGCTAAATGCGCGACTATTAATCCTAATGCTAGGGCCGCCTAGAATTACTCCATTGTGGAGGATCTGGCTCAGAGTCCGTGCGCCATGTCCACTTTAGAGGTTCTCCAATCGTGTCCGGCTCAGAGAAGTGCTTTACTTTCCGTGATTGGAGTAGTTGATCCAACTAATTCTTTAGTGCTCACTTTCGACATGTTAAATGTCAAAAAGCGACTCCCTCATCACATGGCTTTCCAAATAAAGTCTACATACCGGAAAATTAACATTTTTCGTACCATTATTGATGAAGGGCCTTCCACATGCGTCATGTCGATGTCATGTTGGAAGGCTATTGGATCGCCTTCGGCTATTCCTTCACCTACCGTCTTGACTGCATTTGATGGCCATTCTCATAAGCCGCATGGGATTATCCCGGCCTTTCCTATATGTGTTGGGGGGAAGGTCGTTAATATTGAAGTAGAAGTCGTAGATGCTAACCTAGACTATAATCTCCTCCTAGGAAGGAACTTGGTATACGAAATGGACGCCGTTGTTTCGACTCTGTTTCGTGTCATTTTCTTTCCTTATGAGGGGAAAATCGTAAAGGTTGATCAATTGGATTATTGTCCAATTGATCCTCAAGCAAGCTCCAACTCTATTATTCCTTTAGTGGATAACCCTCGTCTGCCTACTGAGAATCTAGGAGTAGGGATGTATTCCTCATTGATGGGTACTTTTGAGTTTCCCTCTCCTATCACTAAAATCAATGCCATTTCGTCATCTAAGGAGTCTTCTCGAGAAGAGTTCTTTCGGACTCGTTATTTTTCAGACCCTTGGACCTTGCCTTCACCTACGACCACATTAGTTGAAGGATAAGGGAATGGAATGGCATTTCCAATATCTGCAGTCGAGCTTAGATATCACTCTATCGTCAACTCTGCAGATGACCATTCTACTCCTTTTTTTGAAGAGGAGTTAGATGGCGATGTGGCCCCGGCTTGGAGCCTTGATTCTACCTCTGCTTTGGACTGCTTAGATTTAGTTTTACCTTCGGAAGAAGCAATCCTCGAAGCAATGATGGGTATAGATCGACCTTGGGAAGATTTACACCATCGTTCATACTTTCTTCCTCCATTGCAAGAGGTAGAATCTAGATTCTCGAGCTCTGTACTAGTGATGTTTGTACAGTGTCAAACCCTTTGGCTCCAGCACACGTTCGTGCCGAAGGTAATATGTCAGTGATTTCAAAAACAACACCTATAAACATCTCTAGGGACCCTAACACGATCGAGAATCTCTTCATCGGAATTGAGTGTTCCCCTGAAGATAAGAATTTCGGGATGTATTTGCTTGGTCTTATGAAAAAATGCCTGGCATTGACCCATCTATAGTTCAACATGAGATCAAGACGTATGAAAACGCCAAACCAGTTCGCCAAAGGCTTCGGCCAGTCAACCCTAAGAAAGAAACAACTATCAAAGCGGAAGTGGAGAAGCTGCTAAAGGCAAGTTTTATATACCCTATTCCTCTTACTGATTGGGTTTCTAATCCAGTCCCTGTAGATAAAAAGCAAGGAACAATCCGAGTATGCATCAATTTTAGGGACCTAAACAAGGCTTGTCCCAAAGATAATTACCCCACGCCATTCATTGATCAGATTAACGATGAGTGTGCGGGTAATGAGATTTTTTCCTTCATGGATGGATTCTCTAGTTATAATCAAATTTCTATCCGTCCTGAAGACCAACATAAGACAGCCTTTATATGTCCCTAGGGTACCTTTGCATATAGAAAGATGCCTTTTGGTCTTAAAAATGCTGGAGCTACCTTTCAGCGGGCCATGTCATATGCTTTCCATGAAATCAAGCATGTCATCGAAGCGTACTTAGATGATCTCGCTGCTCGTTCTCGAAAGAGAACTGATCACCCTAGTCACCTTCGAATGGTCTTTAAGCGATGTCGTTTTCATAAAATTTGGTTGAATCCCAACAATTGCATTTTCGCGGTTACGTCCGGCCGGTTTTTAGGGTTCATTGTGTCAAATGAAGGGATTTGGGTTAATCCCTTGAAGGTTGAGGAAATAGTTCGGTTTCCTCCCCCGTCCTCAATTCGTCAACTTCTGAGTCTTCAAGGGAAGGCTAATTTCTTAACGCAGTTTATAGCAAACTATGCCGAGATCACTAAAGGGTTCATGCATCTGCTACGGAAAGGAGTTCCATTTGTATGGGACAACTTTGCACAACAATCATTTGATTCTTTGAAAAAAGTGATAGTCTCTACCCCGCTTTTGAGTCAACCGGATTATGGCAGAGACTTCCTTTTATATCTCGCTGCAGCAAAATCAACCATTGGTATGGTTCTGGTTCAAGAAGACGATGCTCTCACCGAGCACATGATTTATTATTTGAGCCAAGGCTTAATAGGTCCTGAACTTCGCTATTCTCTGGTTGAGAAGTTGGCCTTGGCATCCGTCCATGCTGTCCAGTGGCTCCGTCATTATATCTTGCTACGCAAAACTTTTGTCTTAGCAGCAGTCAATCCATTTCAATTTGTCCTCAGTAGGCGAGTGATTGGGGCAAATATAATAGATGGATAGTCATCTTGCAAGAATTCGATCTCGAGTTCTTGTCAGCCAAGTCTAAGAAATCCATGGTTTTCGCTGAGCTAATTCCTAAGCTGCCTTGTGGAGAGTGTTAGCACTTGAAATTTCACCTAGGCTGAGATAGACAAATCTCAAGGCTACATCAAACCATTCAGCCTCGTAGCTAGCCCTACGAGGCAGGAGAAGGCTCTCTCCGGTCAAACTCGGTGGATTTTTCAATAGGATGAGTTGACCAATTAGAAACACTGATATTAGGCTAGTAAACTGATAAGGAGGGTTGATTTAAATTTTTTGGGGTTTTTGGTGGCAATTGGAGGGAGTGCAATTCAGGGTGCGGGGATTGAGCTCAGTTTTTGCAGGTGGGTCTTTGGGGCAAGGTAGGAGTTTGTGTTGATGCCTTTAGCTGAGATGGATGATCAAGGAGAAAAGAAGAGAGGCTAAAGAGGGCAAACAATGACTTTGAATCCTCTCTAGACAGTGGAAAACATAAATATTAAACAAAATTGAAAGCTGAGCATGGCATGCATGAATTCAAACTTTATCACTTCTTTTGTTTAATTAGCAGCAATAGAATAAGAGATGGAACACATAAACCCACTTACAATGACAAGTAGGAAACACACCATCAGCACAATAATCCACAAGAATCCACAATGATGTCTGCAAAACCCTGGCCTTCCTTTTCCTCAAATTGCAGAGATACAAGTAAAATATACAATAAAGCTTCTCCCTCTAGAGTCCAACCATGAAAATGAGTAAGAGAAGGCATAATATAGAAGGTCTAACTCCTTTCCCCACCTCTAGGGGTCGAGCTCAGCT
>APFE030227499.1:80860-95928 GCA_000404065.3 Pinus taeda | reverse complement strand
GGGTTAACAGGATCCTTCACAGACCAAAGGGAATTACGAATGGTTTTGAGGGGCCTGAAGGTTGAGGGAATATCAAACTTTCTAAGGATCCGAGCAATCCTATCCGTGGTCCCTTCGATATAAGGAAGATGGACACCTGGATGACGTTCCTTAGGCTCTTTCTTAATAAACGCTTTTTTGGAAGTTGCAAGGAAAGCCTTCCGACCAAGGTGCCTGCTATATCCGTTATCCACAAAGACGTCAAGGAGGTGGGTTCTCTCTCTGTCCAGGCTTTCATTATCCGAAATCCTAAGGGCATGCGTAGCCAAGGTGTTAAGAACACCCATCTTCTGAGCAGGGAAATGATGGGAATCAGCGTGAAGATACTGCTCTGTGTGCGTCTTCTTACGGAACACTGCATGGGAGAGAGAGCCGTCCTTCTTCCTAGAAATGAGAATATCCAGGAAAGGGAGGCTGCCATTAACTTCCTTTTCCATGGTGAACTTAATAGCTTAGGACTGGCTGTTGAGGTGATCCAGGAAACGATCCAGCTCCTCATGTCCATGGGGCCAGATGACATTAGTGTCATCTACATATCTTTTCCACAGCTTCGGAAGGAGACGGGCCGAGGCAAGAGCCTTGGCTTCGAAATCTTCCATAAAAAGATTCGCTACGATCGGGGAGAGGGGGGAACCCATGGCAACACCACAGGTCTGCTCGAAGAACTCCCCTTCGAAACAGAAGAATGTGGAAGTGAGACATACCTCAACCAGATGCGCGCTGTCTGGATCTGTTAGGCGATGTATCACTTCCATGGCCTCTTTAATAGGAATGCACGTGTACAAGGAGACCACATCAAAGCTGACAAGAATGTCCTCAGGGTCCAGCCTAATATCCTTGAGATCCATGATGAAGGATGCAGAGTCCTTCACGAAGGACTCAGTGTGGCCAACAAGAGGTTTCAGCTTAAGAGCCAGAAACTTGGCTAGAAGGTAGGTTGGACCCCCGATGGTGTTGACAATAGGCCTCAGAGGGACCCCTTCCTTGTGAATTTTAGGCACCCCATATATTCTAAGAGCGATGGGATTGCTCTCAATGAGCTTACGGGATAGGGCACCCACCGAGCTGCTAGACTTGATAGTGTGAGCCACTGTCTTAGAGATTTTCTTCAGAGGGTTCTTGGCAAGTTTTTTGTAACTGCCACTGTTGTGAAGATGATCTAACATCTTCTTACGGTAGTCATCTTTGTTGAGGATGACCGTAGCCCCTCCTTTGTCCGCTTTAAGGACCATAATATCTTCATTCTGATTTAAGGACTTTAAGGCATCGAACTCCTCTTTACAGAGGTTCCTTCGAGGAGGTCTAGCCTTCCTAAGAATCACAGCACAATCTTGTCTGATGGTGTCCTTAATATTATCAGGCAGATCTCTAATTCCGTGCTCCACGTCACAGATAATGTCATCTACGGGGATGTTTCTAGGGGCAAGGGCAAAGTTTAAGCCCTTGCTTAAAAGACCAAAGACGGACGGGGAAAAGGAATAGCTTGAAATGTTAACAACCTTACTATTCCGCAAAGACGAGGGGAGAGGGACCTTTTTGTCGAGGTCCTCATGCCCATTAATACTGTCAGGACCCTCATTGCCATCCGTACTTATAATAGAATCGCCTACATTATCCTCGTTAATACTAAGATTATTAATGCTATTACTAGGAATCATATTATCTATCTCGTTATTAATGTTGTTGTTAG
Source organism: Pinus taeda (assembly GCA_000404065.3). NCBI lineage: Eukaryota > Viridiplantae > Streptophyta > Pinopsida > Pinales > Pinaceae > Pinus > Pinus taeda. The sequence continues at coordinate 94,199 of APFE030227499.1, read as the reverse complement.
ATTCATAGTTATTAGGAGTCTTATTGTCATTATCTATCTCTTTAATAATGTAATTGGATGACTCATTAATAATCTAGAATCTTATTAAAAAGTGTAAGCATTGTAAAATAAATGGTCATATGGAAAGCCAGTGCTTTGACCTCCATCCTTGTCTTCATTTTGGGAACATAAATCATCTATAAGAGAAATGTCAAATGAAGAAGAAGACTAAAATAACAGTTAATTATGGATGGATAAGCCCTTGGAGATGGAATTTAGAAGTAAAGAAGTTGCATAAGTCCTACAATCTACTCAAGGAAGAGGTAAAGATAAATCTTCTTGAAGAATTAAACAAAACTAAAAGTTTTCAACCAGGTGTCTCTAAAAAGTAAACTCTCCTACACCTTAAGGGGGGGATTTCAAAAATCAAATACAAATGATCAGTTGTCAAACAAAAACCACTTGTTGTCTCTCCTTTCAACTGACATGTAACAACCTTGGTAAAAAGTCCATGTAATAAAATTTAATGAAGGAAAATTAATAACCATGGTCATAGGACACGTATTCCAAGTTGAATGTTGGGAAAAAAATCCTAATGTGGATGTATCATTGTTTATTGCCACTCCTTCTACTATTGTCGCTACCATTGTCCACTCTCACTTTACTATTATTTCTACCATAGGCCTGCAATCTATCATTGCTCACATGTTGCAATTAAAAACATCCTCAACACTCTCACTATTCAAACTTTTGAAATGTCATTATATTGAATTGTCACAACATCATTGTCAAGGGGACATTGTCACAACATCATTGCCAAGAAGGGATTGTCACAACTTTATTGTCAAGGAGATATTGTCACAACATCATTGTCATTATCACTATCAAGGAGGGACTGTTACAACATCATTTTCAAAGAGATACAATCACAACATCATTGTTATAGAGATATTGTCACAACATCATTGTCATAGAAATACTATCACAACATCACTATCAAAGATAAATTTTTACAACATCATTGTTATAGAGATAATGTTACATTCATAGAGATATTGTTGTGTAACAAGATTCACTGCTATATCAAAGTAAACTCCAAGTCACTCTCAAATAAATTCAAGCCATTTTCATATAGAACATCGTCTCATTATTACAACCATACAAGATCACTACCATATCACTGTTATACAACAATATCACTTCCATATAAGGTTTTTTCCAAATCAATGGTTACTATCGTATCAAGGTTCTTTATCATATACCAAGAACATTGTCATGAAAATTAAAGGCATTGTCATGTAGACCATGGGCACTTTCATAAGATTTTGTCATTCAATATCATTGTCATATAGGAACATCTCAGTCATACTTTCATAATTTTCATGAAGGCATTGTCATACATTGTCATAGAGTTATTAAAGATTCCACAAATCTAGGTCGCATCAAACAAAAATATTGTAAATACCATATATAATTGTCAAGTGAAACTAGAACACATGCCAATGTTATACGTACTTGCATTTATCATTGTAATGCCATACACATTGTCATATACACATTGTTATATGGATTTCTTAGAGCACTATCACATTGAGACATATTACATGCCACGAAAATATAGAGTGAACATTAGAAGAATAGTGGGCCACTGAAGTAACAAGTGGGCCTAAAATAAAAAAAAGTGAACTACATATAATACAATGTGTTCAATAAGAAAACAAACCCTCACAAATTGCAATGCGAACCACAGAAGCAATGCATGTTACAGGTTAAAATACGAGCCACAAAAAAATCAAGCTACAAGACAGAGTATACGAACCTTTGAAATATGTGAGTCGCTTGTGTATGCAATACAAATCATAGAGGGATGTAAACCATTGTGAGAGAAATATGAACCACAGATAAGTTGATGCAAGTTGCATATAATACATGATTATTGATGCTCGAATAGGAACTACTTCAATTACACTTCTTTCTCTCTACAACATCAAGAAGAAGCATTATTTATCCATATAAAGAGTGCCCCAGAACCTGTGGATTATCTTCAGCAAAACATTAAACTCAAACCAACACCAAAAGAAAATCAAAGACATCTTGAAACAATTCCAAACTAATCATAGTGAGAATTATTCATGTTAAATGTTCCATAATTATGTAGATTTGACGGTCGAAGACTTCTTGGAAACTTATAGCAAGGTAAACTTGAGATCCTTTGCAAGCTCGCAGTCATTTTAGAAAGACAATGCACCTTTTCTAAGACGAATTAACTCCTCTGCACAATGTGGACTTCTTTGATCCACGTATAAAAGAAGAAACCAACTAAACCTTTACAAAATCACACTTCCAGTCTAATCTAATAAACTTTCTCAGGACCGTAGAATAATTGTAGAATATTAATATCCAAACACATTTTGGAAGGCAATGATATCGGTTTTTATAGAGGTCGAGTAGACCTTGAAATGGTTGCAATCCTATACCAAATAAAATCAATCCAATCCTTTAAATTAATTCAATGATTTTTGGTATTGCACAACAACCATAGAGGTATATTGGATGGAACTAGAAGGTCACAAACCAATGAAACCATCAAAACATATTAAGACAAAATGCCTTATGTACAACTTTTTCCTCCTTGTGATATTAGACCCTAGAGAATTCAAAATTTGTTTTACGTTGAAAGTTATATCTTTGAGAGCATAGTGAATGGCCTTATATAGATTAGAGGGAATGTTCTTGAAGCAAGTTGACCATAGGATTGGAGGGAATTTGAAATCTTGAGTTTCGAATAAAATGGAGCCAAAACTTTGATACCCTTAAACCAATTTCAATATTGACTTTTAATTCAAGTTTGACTCCCTTCAATGAATTATATTAGACACACATGTTTAATTTGATTAATAAGAACCTTATTAATGATATTTCCATACAATATCATTAATGAGTTTCTATTTGCTTTTCAAGAGTCTAATTCTCAGGATTTTTTTAAGGAAATTGATGAACTCAGAATGAGACTGGATGAATCGGTGGATGATTTTTCCAATAGGTTTCATAACATATGTTATAAAATTCCCGAGAAAGACGGGGATTGGTATCATGTAATGAGAGAATTTCCTCGTCTATTCATCATTTCTAATAGGAAATTTGAATTTGAATTGAACGTGGACACTAAATCATCAGAGGGTTCTAGTATATTATGCTCACTAATTGCATTAGCCAACATTTGCTTTAGGTGTAAGCCAAAGACAACCATAGATTGCAAAGGATGAAATGGTTGCCCTTCATATCCCTTATCCTCCTTCGTCTCCATTGACAAATGAAATTGATTATTTTCCTAATACGCATATATTTATTGTTGATGAAATGGGTATTGAGGAAACTTTGCCTGAAAAGGAGTGGAGTTTTCTTGATTTAGAAGCTCAATTAAACTCTGATGAAGTAGAGCAAGCCCAGTCTAATAATCTCATCGATAAGTAATCCTATGACGGTCATGTTGATGAATCTCAAACTGATGATACTTGTCTTTCATCTTTCCATGATATGCTCTTACCTTCGCCTCCCTTTCATGACCAAGGATCTGTATTTGGTGACAATGGATGTTACAATACATGTTGATCTGTTGCTTCCTCAAGCTAACACTATCGTGCAGGATTTGAGTCTTGAACTAGATTTGGGTGGAATTGATGTCTCTTCACCTGAGTCTTTTCATTTTTTTCACCCTGATTTATTTCATAAGCCTGTTGCACCAACAATTTGTCCAAATCCTTCAAATATTTATCATGTTGGTTTTGATTATGGTCAAGTGCATGATAGTGTTGCCTCATAATCAAAAGATGGAAATATTGAAAACCTTGTTCACAATATTTTACATCTACAATCTGTAACAAGTGAAGAGGAAGATTTTGTATCTCGAAAAGCTCAAGGTAGCCCTCTGGTTGATTCATCGTCATTCTTAATCCTTGAACCTCCACTTTAATTAACGACACCAAGCTCATCAGTGAAGGGATACACCTTAAATGTTAATGAGTACACCTTTAAGGACAGGCGTGGAGCACCAACCTAGAAGGGGAATCAAACTACATCATCCATGAATGAATAAAAGATAAAAACTCAGAGTTCAGTTAGCCAGGAAATTCCAAGGGCATCATTATGGTACCTTCATAGGGAGCGAGATGCGAATATTAAACCTCTGAGAAAGTGAGAAACTATGGGGGTGTATAAATTACAGAGTTTACAATAATGTTTTCAAGCTCTCTTGGACAGTCTTGAAGCTCTCCTTGGTGAGTTACAACATGTTCATGAAACTCACACTTTAGGTCTTCAATACCCAACACGAGCTGCTAGGCACCAACAACACACACTTTTGTAAACACCACTCAATTTGTAGCGACTAACACAACAGCCTCACGATTCATGCTTGGCCTCACGATTGGATCTCAACACAACAGCTTTTTCTGGTGCTCCAACAACGCTACACTCTCCTGTTTGGCAGCAATTTTGACTTCACTGTTGAGATATTAATCTCAATTGTTATTTAGGAGTAATCACATTGATTCTGTTGTCTCATAGGTTAGATGCCCAATCTGATAAAATTAGTGCTTTGACGATTGTCATCCTATCAATAATGTCTTCACTAATATTCTTGATGATGGTTTTCCATGTTCACTTGTTGACCTCACTAAGCCACCAAAATTTGATTATCAACCTTTTGATGGTTCAAGGACTCATTAGGAAGTTGAGGCACTTTAGCTTTTGTCGATGGTTATGTCGGGTTCTCACTATCCTTATAGGATCTTTGGATTAGGTCAGATTAGGGTTTCCTCACAAGACTCTCATTTCAGCACCATCTCACTAGATGAAAGATCGATTATAAAAGATCCTGATACAAGTGATGTTTCACTGAGAGAATATTTTCAGCTTCTATCAATTGCTATGCACCACCCTTTGTACTCTCACTTGTTTGTTGAAGAGAGTACGTCGACCATTGTTTCAAATCCTTCTGATTCTCTCCTAGCTCATGTAGATTGTGATCAAGTACAAGTTGGTGTTGTCTTACATTCCATTGTATGCAAGTGAAGAAACCACATAACTCATCTCTTTCATGATACTCATCCAGTTTATTCATCTCCATATAGTCTTTTGAACTACCAATCCATCAATATTGAAACATTTGGTCAAACACGCAATATATTCAATGATAATTTTGCTATCATAGCTAATGATGACCGTGTGCATTCATCTATTGATCTTATGAAGCCACCAATATTCAATGATCTACCATTTGAAGGTTTAGAGAATTGTTAGAACAGTGAGGTGCTTTGACTCTCACCGATGGTTATGTCAGGCCCTCGCGTCTTTGATAAAATAAATGAACAAGCTCAATATAGGGTTTCTAAAATTAAGGTTTTTTATGAATGTTCTTTTTTTAGAAACTCTCAAGGTTTTCAAGTTGGTTATTTCAAATATCATGATAGAATTGTTGACTGGTTTGAAGAGTCTTATTTGGCGAATTCCTCTGCAAGTAGGTGAGATCTAGTCTCTCTTGTGTTGGATTTAGGGTCAAGAACAAATGGATGTATACCATGGAGAAATGATCAAGGTATTTTTTGTCACCTAAAGTGTACACCTAAGGAGCAACACTTAAAGTAGGGGTTGTCACTCTAATCCCTACTCACTCTGTTTAGACTCTCTCCTAGCTAAGTCAAGGTGGGGTATTCCCTAAAGATGGATGGAATGGGAAAACTTGTTGGAACAATGAGTCCTTGGAGACTAAGGGAAAAATCACTACTTCTCTAGGCAAACTGAATTATAATAAATTAGCAAGTGTGGTTATTAAGTGAGGAAAGTATATCTTAACAAGATGAAACAATTGAGATTCATGAGGCAATATCAATATTATCAAATAGAGACCAGTGACTAATGAACAATGTTCAATATAGATTATATCACTTACAAAAAAATATTTCAAGTTCTAGATAAGTAGTGTTGTAAGAAAGATGTTAGTACAATGAATCAAAGGATTATAAGCAACTAGAATATGAGAAATAATACCTATTGACATATTGCAAGGAAATATAAATGGCCAAGTACAATAATGAGAGATAAAACTTGCAACTAGATGAACTAGCTCACAAATCTAGATACAATTACCCAATGATGAAAATGAGGAAGTGCAAGATGACTGCAAGACTTATCTAGGTGAAATGCAAGAATATTGGTTACTTTTAGTTAAGATCCCTAATCTAAGTGAAATCCTTCTCCTCAATTGTTTTGAAGTAAGTCTCACCCAAGGTTGTAGAAAGAAGGTCTAAGAAAGGAGGCTAAGGCCTCATTAACGATACCTCTTCTTGCTTCTAATGACCCAAGTCCCTTCATTCCTACAAGGTATTTCCCATAAGATAAATGCAAGGTCACTTGTTTTAACCATTGAGCAACGGTCAAACATCGCAACTTGTGTGGAGAAGGGACTCCTAACTTTCGATCAACCAAGCTTATGCTCAGAGGTTAATTTTAAGATTCAAATTAGAGACTAAGATGTGAATGAAAATGCTTGTGCAAGATGCAATTTGATTTATTCAATGAGATTACAATTCGAACAATATACTTCAATATCAAGATCACTTATAACCAATATTGTCCAAATATCACTACGAAATTACAAGATTTCAATAGTATTTCAATATAGCTTCAAGATGTCAATATACTTGAACCACAATGGAATATATTACTTTAAACACAAGAGTGCAAGTAAATGAAGATATTCCAATGAAACTCAATGAAACAATTATATGACAATAAGTGGTAAGATGTTAGAGAAAATCACAATCCTTTAGATGTTTAGTGTGCTTATTAAATGTTCTAACTTATTAGATAGTTGAACAGAGCAAAGAATTTTAGATATATCACACTTATAGAATAGAAAATGAGATTGCTAACAGTGGTTAAAGAGACTACTTAGATCAACAAATTTGCAAGAGAAACTAGACCAAGTAGCAATGATTAGAAAGTGTAATGCAGAAAATGAAATCAGATCTAGGATGCAACTATGTTGTAGCTAACTAATATATGAAATGAGCTAATGAGCTAACGAGGGTCTAATGCACCTATGAATTAGTGAAGAGAGAGAGTCGAAAAACAAGGTAAAAGGTTAGCCCTGACAATATTTGAGTGAAATGAATGTGTGCCATTGCAAGGAGCAATAAACAATATCCAATGTGCAATTTTGGTTGTTGGAAACAATATACCATACCTCAGAAGTGCCACTTTCAAGATCTGATCAGAATATTGTAGGATAAGTTCAGTCAATATCAGTCTACAAATATTCAGGAAAAAAAGTTAGGATATTTTATCAAACTTGTTGTGAGTAATGTGAGATGAATTTTAATTGTTTTGGGCATTTCTCTTATTAGTTTTCTTATGTGTGATTAAGGTCTATAATGAATGCTCAGATCTGATTACTTATTACAGTCTGCAATTAACAAGATTTAATCAATGAACAAGAGTCAAAACAACCACCTTTTGCTATCTAGGATTAAGAGATCAACAATTAATATTATTTATGCACAAGACCTCTGAAAATCCTCACAGCCTAGTCAAATCAGTTAGGTTAGAAACAAGGTATATAGAGATTGAGATGACATGTTTGATTTTAAGTATTTCAAGCTCCTTTGTAACTATGATATACTTCAGGTGCAGAGGGTTATGGCCCTTTAGAATCCCACGACCAAGTAAGGAACAAGGAAAAAAGATAAGATTAACAATTGTGAATTATGTGTGATTTGTTTGATTATTTCAAGTTGCAAATTTTAAAACCCTTAATTATGGTATTATCATGATGTGATGGGATTATGGCCTTCCTTTAAGGCTTACGACTATGAAGGATGAGGCTATTTAGGCCTGCGGAAAATCCATGTACAATAATGTGACAGTGAAATGCAAGGGGGGGTGGCCTAATCTCAAATCAATGATGAAATCCTCCAAAAAAAAATAAGAATACACCTGCAAAAGAATGACAAATATCAACTTTGAATCAAATACAGCAAGTCTAGAACCCAATGAGGCATGCAACTAAGTCTCGAGGAAGTCCTCTAAGTGATCAGCTCTGCAATGTCTTAATCACAAACCCAAATTTATGGTAAAACCCCTTGTAAACAATGTATTTGAGGCTGCAACCCAAAAAAGAATTAATATGTAAACTCAGTGATTAAAGTGGAAACCCTTAACAAGTGTGCGGATATGGTTTTAGGCTTCAAATAGGCCTGTATTAAGGCCGAAAACTCAAATGGATGATCAGGGGTGAAAGGAGGCCTCTCCTAGGCCTCTAAACAATTAATATTATCTCTTCTTCGATATTATCCCGTCAAAATGATAATAGATCTTTGAAAACTGTGGATTTTCTTTTGATTCGTATTAAAGGGAAACCAATGATACAATCTTGATGTTGAGGCTTGATGTGAGAGGATCAACTTTACAGAGGTATATGTTGTCCCTGCAAATGAGATCGTTAGCATTCAAGAGACTATGCAATGGTTAAAGGACCCTAACCCTTGTGACTAGTTTGAAAAATGTAGAAAATAATTTAGGGGTCTATATTCAAAGGATTAAGTAGAAATCCTCTCAAATATTCCTGCAAAACAAGGATTGGTGACAGAATAATAAAACCAATAAAATTTCTTTCTCAAATCCTTGCGGTTATGATCAAAGGCAGTTTTCTTAGTAAAAACCCTCCAAAATGGGTTGTGGTTGAGTGAGAGTGAGTGGAAACAAGCCCTAAAGCATGTGACTAAAGCAATAGAGACTAATTAGGCCTATGGCTAGGTTAAAAAGGGTCGAATGACCCTTGAAACTACTAAAAATAAGCCTTATATCCAGATCTTAGCCCTCAAAAAAAAATTTAATGGTACCTGCAAATAAAATTTTATGGCAAGAATATGATTATTATAGCCACAATATTTTACAAATAATTTTGAAATTTAAACCCTTGTGAGAAATTCTAATTTCCAGAAAGATGAGCCCTCTTTAAGACTTGCGGCTTCCTAAATAAGGTGTATGTTGAGGAAAAAGGGCTTGATGTGGGTGGATGTAGGCCTAAAAAGGCTAGAACTTGCCCTAATTTAGGTGCAGCCCTAGCAGATATGCTAAAAGGGTCCATATTGGGTGAGGGTTAGAGCCCTAAAATAAATTGATCCGTCCTTTGATGTATATCAAAGCACCTGCAAAATAAAATTAAATATATATATATATACATACATGCAGCGAAAAGGGAATTAATTATAAGGGTTAGGGAGAAACTATTCACAATAAATAAATTAAAAAATAATTACAATAATTTACAAAAAAAGAAAGTCAAAGGCTGTTATAAGCAAATATATCAATTTATACTACAAAGTAGAGATTTAAAATTTTATAATAATTTTCCCTTTCGTTGGACAACAAAGTAAACCCCCTTTAGTGAAATCATGTGATGGGTCTTTAAGGAAACCCACTATGGGTTCTTCGTTGTTGTAAGCCAAGGAGATGAAGGTTCAAACAAGAACTTCTTCAAATGCTTGACACCCGATATGAATATTTTTAACACAAACTCAAAGATTTAATTAGATCCAATAGGGGTAAGTCACATAGTGAAAAGAAACTCTAATGGTTCAAACAAGAATCCACTAGATCTAGTAAGTAAACAATGCTTCCAGCCCAAATATAGGTGAAAACTAGCAACTATAAATCCAAAAGGCTATAGAACTTAACAAATTAAAATAAAACATATAAATTTAAAGCATCATCAAATTAAATTTACCACAACCATGCTGAAGAGACACACCATAATATTTCCCGCAAAGGCTTTGCTTTATTATTGATCACAAATAAAAATTAATGAGATACCAGATGTTAGAAAATTATATATTACAGAGCAATGGAACACATAAAATATTGCAGAAACACAAACACAAAAAAAACGCATAAAACAAGAGAGACACAGATATACGTGGTTCACCTAGTTTAGGCTAGCTATGTCCATGGAGAAATAACCAATCCTTCCTTTTATATTATCCAGAAAAATGAAGAGATACAACCTACAATAGATCCATTGTAATTTCCTCTTCATTCTCACACAGTCTCTTCTCTCTTTCTCACTTAGAATACACAACTCTTCCTAGCCGCAATACAATTCCCTCATATATAGCGAGGGGTTGCCTTCTAGGGAAAAAACCATAAATTAAACATAACTTCTACCATTAGCTCATCTTCCTAATGATAAACTCAAATTAACTATGAAATTAAAATATTTTACAAGGAAATTTTACATCTTTTTAGTTTCGGGGGTGTTGCCCTATAACCCTTGCCGGGGTGGGGGGGCTCATAAAACCATCGTTCCGCCCCCTAACGGTGATCAAATGGGCAGCGTTGTCAGCCCGTTATGAACTGGGTTCCAACACGACAATACCTATGAATAAAGATGATAATCAAGCTCCACACACATACCAGATCGAATACACCATCTAAAGATGTGTTTAATGAGGAGTCTCTAGCTCAAATTTATAGATATATTAGAGATCTAGATCCCCCTCCAAGTGGAAAATGGTTAGGTCCAAAGTTGTGCACAATTTTTACTTGATCTTGGAGAATAACAGCTAGTTGTTGCTTGATCCATGCCAAAATTATATCTTGTCCTTCGATCTGGAGAGAAAATTCGAATTTGTTGACGAAGCCATTTTTTCTTAGTACAAAAAATATTATTTTGAACCTTTTTCCTCAAAAATTCACTTTTGACTTAATCACCATGGTCCAAAGGCTTTATTTTTCTTTAAAATTTGATTTTCCCTTAATGGAGGACCTTGAAAATTTAATTTCTTTTGTACCCAAGAATTTTTTTTAACCAAATAGTCCTAGAAAAAATAATTTTCTTGAAAGATAATTCTTCTCCAAAAATTTGTTTCTCTGTGTGTAGAGAAATTTATTTTCTCTCAATTTTGATTTTTTTACTATTTTCTCGCTAATTTTTTGTCATTTTTTGCCAGAGAATCAAAAATAAAAATAATTTGAGGGGAAAGGCATAAATTCAACCCCCAAAAGGTGTCTCAACAAAAATTTGAGGTAGTGTTATACCCCCTTCAACTTTTACAAACATTTGATTTTACAATTTACATCCAAATAATAATTAAATTTCCGATTAATTGGAAATATTAATAATTAAAAATATACACTTAGATTTAACCAAATTCTGTGAGACTCAAGACATGATCTGGTATGATAATTATACATAGAATTGATACACTATGACTCACTTAAGACATCACCATCGAGCCCCACCCTAGCTTTGGGGTATGTTTGGGAGAAAAACTCCGCTAATTATTCATGTTTAGGAACACAAATAATTAGTGAGGTTAAAAAACTCCCTAGGTGTGTTACATGGATTTATAGTCATACTAGAATCATTTTTACAAAGGCCACGCAAGGTTGAAGAATTTAGGTTTACATGACTTGACAAATTGCTGAAAGCTAATAATGATCTTTAGCTACTTGACTGCTCGAGCATGATGGAGTGCTTTGAAAAAAAATGTATGTTGCTATAAGGTGGTTGACACGGAGTGGTAAAAAATCTCCAAGTTTATCATTTTGTTTATCTGGATAGAGTTTCATCCTGGTTAGAAAAAACTTTTCTAGCACACTTTCCTACCAGCAGACGTGACCTTGCTCTTGTGCGTATTTTACATGTAAACATTTTTGTTTTTGCACAATACTTTCTATTAGTTTTAATTGTTGACATTTTTTGTTTTTGCGGGTTGGGAATAGTTGTGGTGGCTGCATTGGAAGTTTGACTTCACATGTATTGATCTCCTCTCTAGTTAAATTAGGGTTTTAGGTTTATCCAGTTAAGGTTTACTTATTAGGGTTTTCTTGTTAGAGTTTGCTTGTTAGGGTTTTAGGTTTAGGCTAGTTATGATTTAGTCATGCTTTTGTTGTATGTTCTTTATTGTAAGTAGTTTATTTTGTTGCATGCCATTTCGTATTTATCTTCCATTCATCTTCTTGCATGGTTGTTCACTGCTTTGCATTTACAAAATGTCTGCATAAGCATAACATGGCTATTTTGTTGCAGTGAGTTGATTTTGCATTGCACCGCATTCTTTTAATGTATTGCATGTAGCTTTGTTCACTACATTGCATCATGCATTCATTTCACACGTAACATTTCATTTGTTTTTTGTCAACCGAGCATTGCATTTGTTCTCTATGTTGCATGGCACTACATCAGCCTTCGCGAGCCTTGTTATATGCATGCTCCCTACAAACTATGTATGTCGCAATAAGCTCCCCTTATGCTCCTTTGCACACGCTAAAAACCTAAAAGATATTCTTTGGTCACTTTTCCCTAATGTTGAAATGTTAATTCAATGGTTGCATGTGGTTGTAATGGTTGCTCCAAGAGGCACCCTCTCATAGATCTAGTTAGTAAAACCATGTCCTAAACATACTTCCTATGATTCTGATCCATTAACAAGGTGTAGAAATTTTATGAATAATATGACACTTATTCAACCGAGATTATCCTGATTATACACTATTGTGGACTGCATGCATAATACATAATCTCATCTATGTTGATCATCAATTTCGCAGTATTCAGAAACATACACATGCGCACATAAAAGCATCAATCACACATAACACAATATTTTCACGGGGAAAGCATCTCGCTAAAAACCCCAAACTATATTTGTATTATATTGATTGAGATCATGTAACATAACACAGTACAATACTAGCTCCACTGCTACACACAATACAGCATAGATCTGAAACAATCGCTGGCTCAAATCACCTCCACTGCTTGCCTGCCTCCAGTGCGCAATCCTGCATAGAGAATACTGAGAATTGGCTGAACCATTCACGTGTTTCCCTTGTGTAACACTAGGCAATACTCATTGGCAACTCAATCCCACTAATTGTGCAAATCACATGCACAACTACAGTCACAACTGGCAGTTGTCTTGCCCTTTCACTCACCTCTAACACTTGTCTCCACTGAACTATCCATGCACTGAGTTAATTGATGTATTCTTTAGTTGATTTATGAGTTAATAATAGTGAATTAATTAATAACTGATTCACACCACTCAACATTAGTCTATTTTCTAGTTAGAATAACTACAACTAGTTCAACTGAGTCAACCTGAACACAACTCCATCAACTCCTGATCCAACTCCACAGAACTTAATCACTGAAGTCCTAACTGAAGTCCTCCATGCAATAGCTCAAGTTAATCCATAGGAACCACGTATTTCCTTCTGGCAGCTGCATGTGCCACATCTGTAGCTTGAACTGAAGTGCTCCAAGAGAATAAGATAATGTTTAGAGTCCAAATAT
>APFE030227499.1:55570-70554 GCA_000404065.3 Pinus taeda | reverse complement strand
GAGTTAGGTATAGAGTTAGGTAAAGTGTGTTTCTTTACCGTTGTACATTTTGTAACTTACAATCCGACGGTCACGATATGTAGTGATCCGACGGTTCCTTCTCTCCTCGGTATTACCGACACTTGATCTGTGGCTTGACACCCGATTGGTCCATGAATTCTATTTAAAGCGCATGGAGGGTCATTTGTAGGTTCACAGTGCATGAGAGAAGCTTATGTAAATTTTCATTCTTTTATTAATAAATGCCTGTAGTAGCCACGTTGGCGCAGGCCGTGGACTGTTTCCCTCTCTGAGGGTTTTAACCACGTCAAAATACTGGTGTATTGATCTGTGATCTGTTTGTGATCGGTGTCCTTTTGGTGTTCTGTCTGAGGAACTTACCCTGTAAATTCCTACAGAAATTGCATTGCAGAGTGTAGAATCCCTCCTTGTTTGGCTTGAATGTAGGGAGTATGGGATGATTAGGGTGTAGAGGATATGTGAATGATTAAAATAGGTTATTTTAATATAAAAATGGAATAAGGGGATGACAAGGAGCGAATAAGGGGATGAGAATAGAGGGAAAATATTGGGATATTAATGACTATATTGCTTTAACATCATTCCTTTAATTGTAGACGCATGACCAAGTAGACATCCTAACCAACTCTCACTACCCTGACTCAATAGTCGTCATAACATCTCTTAATACTTAGACACCCCTTCCCATGATTGGACTTTAATGATCAAGGTGATGACTAGGCTCAAAATGACTTTCTAGATGGTACAAGGTCAAACTTATAGCAGTGATAGTTTTTATGAATTTGACCCCCTCCAAGATAGGAAACTACTATTTCAAAAACCTTCGACTAATAAATTAACCTACTCTAATGTTGGCTCCATTGGGGATGGCAGCCTCCTTGTGAGGTGCCAAGAACGACACCGCAGACCAGAAGCCTATCCATTGCGCAACGGAAATAATGTATAAAACAGATATACATACTACCAAACTGGAAAAACTTACTGATTGGACTGACTGAAATAATTGTTGACTGACAGACTCTTATTGGACAAACTAACTTATTTATGATAGCAGAAAACCAAGACCTCATAGCCTTCACCTCAGGCTTCAAATCCCAACTCCTACTACCCATACTTGCAATATTGAAAGTAACACAATATGTACAATGGAATATTGCATATGTTGAAAGTATGTACACTAAGTAATCACCTTTTTCCAATGTAGCCAGTCAAGCAGAAGGCTACTTGATTGAATTGTGTTCACAGCTACCTTAAACAAGGAGAAAAAAATGTAAGACTCGCAAATCAAAACTCAATTGATCCTGAAAACCAAAATTGATGAAGAGTACAAGCTCCCAAAACTCCTACAACATACCATCCATCAAGTGACAAAATTCTCCTTTCAGAGGCTCCAAAAGGCCAACAAAAGAATCTTTAAAAATATAATTGGTTACCTTCACTTGATGATCAATGAAAGGATTTTGTTATGGAGGAAAGAGAACATCCAGTTCATTTCTCTTAACCTCTTCAATTGAGGCAACCACCTTATCCACAGAAATAATGTGCACATCCATAGGATCTGAGACAACCTGCTCTTCTTAAGCATCTCCTTGGAACTCAATGATAAAATTCTCTCGTATTAAAGAGCTGATTAACAAAAATTGTTGGCTATTATGCTTATCCTCATGTGACTTTACTGGAAGACTGTCATGTGTACATTCACTATCTAAATTTTGTGTACATACAAATTCAGAAATCTGGCTTCGTTTTGAAATGAAAATTCAGAAAATGAAAAGTCTACAGAAAAACTCAAAAGACAATCCTCTTCCATATGTTGGTCTCTTAAAATATGAACATTTTCATTAGACCCAAGGGATAAAACATGAGTTTCGACATCAAGATCCTAACTATCGTCATTCTTATCATGATCATACAGAAAATTGCAAACTTGCTGCAAATTTTCATTAATTTCAGAAAATAGAACTTGATTATCATCATTGGAATTTCTCTTGAATTTCATGGTAACTAACTTCTATTTTATGTTCTTGATGTTGAGATAAAAATTCATAAAGGGCTTCCTTAATTTCATCATCCATATACTCTTCATCACCATAAATAGTTTCCAGATATTGAATGAAATCTTCAAAATATACACAACATCCTTTAACCAACAGCAGGGAAGGATAAAGTTCTTTAAAAAGTTCATAGAAAACTGTGTGAAAATCTACAAGAGAACATAAACTAGCAGGTTGCAACCCTTCATACTAGGACCTAGCTTTTTCTTCTAAATTTTCCATGAACATTTTCATTAAACAGTCCTCATGAAAATGAACCTTTAACTTACGCATATGCATGTGAAATTTGACCAAATGTAGATCAGCATCATCTTTGTCCTCATCTTTGAATCTCGGCAGATAAGTTTGCCAATCTACACAAGGCATGTAGTTAGGGAAGCCTGAAATATGATCTCAATTCATGGGAGCATATCTTTTGGATTGAGAATTCATCTTGAAAACATGGAGACACCAGTAGAACTTGAATGTCTGGATTCTGCATGATTGAAGTCGCCAAGTGAAAGGTTCAGTCTTCTGATATCCAACTGTTGTTCACCATCAGCAATTAGATTTGATCCTAGTCGTTCACAACCAGAGAAAATGTGACCTTTCGCTCCCCAGCAATGGCACCACTATGTTATCACTCTGTAAATCCCTTTAGGCTGAGGAAAGGGCCACAGAGGTAACCACAAACCGCTATGGGCTAGAAAATTGTCCTTTCTAGCCAGAGGGGGCTCCCTCAACTAATGAAAACTAAAGGTTTGACTCTATAGCATACAGAGACCAATTATGGGAGTATTTGGATTTTGATAAACAAAGTAGTAGAGGTTTTCTACAAAAATCTATTGATTGTATGAGTTATCTTTCTATTGTAACATGTTGATGTATCTCCAACCAGCTTCATATATGGAGGCTTAATTAGCATAGTTTCGGAATGAAAAGTGAAATTGTAGTATAGAAAAGGTAGAGTATCAAGACATTTATCAAAGAGCAGAAATAACAACTTTCATTATTGTAGCTCAGATCGATGACCATCAAGAGGAAAAGACGAAACTTTAAAGGTATGCATACTTCATTTGCAACTGAAATATACTTGGTTCATTCATACATGATCATATAAGATGAATTCAAATATAATTGTCCCCTACACCTTTAAACACAGTATGAGGAAAATAGATAAGAGAAAAGGCACATAAACTGAGAGAAAAAATTATTCCAAGAACATTCATACCATAAGAATCTCCATAAATTGATTGGAATCCCTTCAACATTCAGGCATGTTCATTAAAACCAAACCACAATCATGACACCAGTAATTCCTCTAGCAATTGGGAAAACCAACAACAACCTTCTTTGTCTTCATTTATGAAAATATATAGTAGAAACATGGATTAAAAGCAGTTCAAGTTCACTGCATCTTCAATCCCACATAGGGTCGATTCAAACTGGGAAAATATAGGAAATTGTTGTTTTTTTACATGCTTTTCTCCCAAACATAAAGCATAAAGCATCATTTTGTCTTTTTGAAAGAAAAAAAAAAACCTATTTAAATATCAATTATCTTAAAAAGGTCTTTGGACTGATAAAACTAGCTTAAATATAAAAAAAGCATAAAAGTTGCTTTTGTGACTGCTAAAAGCTTGTGCACCAAGTGCGCAACGCCCAAATCTTCATCTTTCTAGAACCGACAAGTGACAAGTAGTTGGGGTGGTAAGATGGGAACCGTATTTACTCCACGCCATCACCTTCAAAACCTGACAGGTGGTCATCGTACTGTGTACGTGAAATGGTCAGAGCATGGGCTGTGCAGCGAGTGCGTAGCGCCTAATTCTGTCATCAAAAACTGCGAAAATAGACCACCATTAGACGTGTGTAACTCCAAAAATATATAACATGTGTAAAATATGAGATAGTTTTTGTATATGAGATTGTTTTTAAGAAAAATCTCTCTCAGCTTCTTCAAATTCTTCCCCAGAGCCTCAAAAATTTCTTTGCAAAACCATGACTAAAACAAAGTATTTGTGCAGTCCGAAAAATAGGCTTTGAAGATGCAATCGAATCTCCAAACTTTTGAAACTTGTGTAAAATATGGAAGATTTTATTTTGACATGGTTTGTGCTTAAGACAAACCTCTTTCCTTTTTCCAAAATTCTCCTCCATGTGGTTAGAAACCGTTCTGCAAAATGGTGACTAAAATAGTCAATTTCAAAGGAAATTGCATTGCAGAGTGTAGAAGCCCTCCATGTTTGGCATGAGTGTAGGGAGTATGAGAAATGATTAGGGTGTAGAGGATATGTGAATGATTAAGAATAGTGTAATTTAATATAACAAGGGAATAAGGTATGAGAAGGAATGAATAAGCGGATGAGAATAGAGGGAAAAGATTGGGAAATTAATGACTATATTGCTTTAACATCATTCCTTTAATTGTAGGCACATGACCAAGTATACATCCTAACCAACTCTCAGTACCCTAACTTAACAGTCATCATAATAGCTCTCAATACTTAGACACCCCTTCCCATGATTGGACTTTAATGATCAAGGTGATGACCAGGCTCAAAATGACTTTCTTGACAGTACAAGGTCAAACTTATAATAGTGATAATGTTTATAAATTTGACCCCCTCCAAGATAGCAAACTATTATTTCAAAAACCTTCGACTAATAAATTAGCCTTCTTTAACACCACAAATATCGCAACCATAGAATTCCAACCAAAATGCAAAGCATATTGCAAAGATTTAATACATTGATGTCATATACAACATTGTGAATTGATGTTGATAATATTGCAAAGATAATGTCAACAAGATAGCAAGGAACCTTAATGCAGAGGGTTATAATGAAAAGACACAAGTTCATAATCATCAAAGTGATGCAAGAGTCCATATGCAATTATAGGAAGGAAAATACGAGAGTCTTGTAGTATAATCTGCACTACAGGTAGACCATAATTCACCCCATAGATGAAATCCACACCATAAATATATCATTGAGATAGCCACACTACATAGATAATTGCACCATATAAATAGTCACATCATACATATAGCCATACCATAGATGACAGTCACCTTGATGCCTTAGATTATGCTAGATTAGCTCGAAAATATATGCCTCCTTAGGTCACCGAGAATACCCTCCTTTAGGCCGTAGAAACTTGCATCCCATGCAGACTTAGAACCAATGAAATTTTGTATCTATTGAGCCTTGGAACCTTAGAAAGAACTTTGCATCTCTTTCATAGAATATTCGCATACATTTTGGATGACACCCCAATGGGGTATTTATAGTTGTTGGCGATGATGAAGAGTCACAACCCTTAAAAGGGGTCAACTAGAGATTGAAGCCAACCTTAGGATTTAAAATTTGAATTTTGTTAAACACTTTTCCCTCTAAATGATTTGAGCCAACTTGATGAGTAATCATAATAAATCCCTTTTATATATCATAATTCTTTATCTTTAATTGGATGCCCTAAAAATTTATTTGTTTAATCAAATTCAATGGAGGGTTAGGGAATTTCTTCCTAGCTACCAAAAATTGACACTCCCTCTCAGGTAAGGAAGAATTTCCATCATCATCATAAGCCTCTTGCCATCGCAATTTCATCATAATGAATCTTGAGTGAACATGTCTCAATCATAAGGAAGACATATAGTTGTATCATTAATAGGAACCATTTCATATCGTCTCATAAAAGAATAGGAATTCAAAACCACTGGTAGGGGAGATCAACCCTCCAAACCCTACTAATCTCGAGACATATCCCATAGCTATATCAATGAGACATCCCTTATATCTCAACATAACTCAATCATCAACTAAACAAGAAGAATAATCATAATAGGGGAACTTAACTCAGTCACCATCTTAAGGGAGAATCCAGCTTCCACCCTATATCCAATAATCAACACGATTATCTAAGAAGACACCATCATCGACAATAAGACAGATCTCGGCTCATCTAATCTTTGCACATCTCCATTTGTTGAAAAATCTCAAATCTAAAGAAGAAGAAGAATTTGACATCATAGGGAGCTAAAGCTACCACCCTATATCAAGAAAAAGGCAATATACAACTTACCAATCAAGGATCACAACCATCCCATTGTGTAATCAATGGGCGATATACCACTTGCTATAGGAGGTAAGGATCACATCAATCATATTGTCTGTCGATCTTCCCAGCAATGACCCTTAAGAGTCATGTAGTAGAACACATGCATCATGATTCGATCTTGGGTGATATACCTGACTTACCAAAGGTAAGTATCACACGCCCCAAGCCTTCTCAACCCATTGGCCAGATGGGGAGGGACAATCCCAACAAGCCTAACTTGTAGGTACGATTCCAACTGCGGTATACTTTTCTAACCCTAATAGGGGGAGATACCCAACTTGTCACGAAATGAAAGGATAACACACACCCTATAATGAAAATTGGGGAGATACTCAACCTACTACAAGAGTAGGTATCACACACACCTATTGTCCAGAGATCCCTCAACCCCAGGAGCACTCAATGCTCCATTCTACACCTTGGGAGCTCAATATGGGGGGAATATCCATGCTCAGTGTTCTTGATCAGCAGGGACCCCTTCCTCTCATCAGTGCCTTCATAGGCTTATGGTTGTTAGTCTTGGACATAACGCATGACACTAAGAGATCATCGGGTCAACTACAATCATACATGATGTAACTCAAGAATCCAAATGTCTACATGTTCATCAATTAAGAAGGTGATGGAGTCTCATGCCTTTTTCTGTATCATATCTTGGATATTTGATCTATCATGAAACACATGATTCTTTGTATGTCGAATCTCAAAATAAGTCATAATATATCATTGTCATGCCCAACACATGTTCAAAGAAAAGGCATTAATCAATGTATATAAAGTGCTCTGCATCAGCTCAAACTGCTCATTGAAGAACATATTGCCTTATGCAAAAAGAGCAACAGTGCTTTTTTTTCTTTCTTATATGGGACATCAAATCCAATATTATGTTAGAGAAAATGTATAAAAAAAAATAAAAGAATACCTTATACATACTTACTCCCTCTCACATAGGGAGGCAACAACCACAAGTAGAAGCATTTTTCTCAGTCACTAAAGATGTTGATGTCTTATATATATATATATATATATATATATATATATATGGACTCCATCTAGCTTTAAGGTACATGTGAGCAACACAAGGATCCATTATATCTAGCAACAATAACCCATCAATGTGATCCAGTGAAAAACACTTTTATAAGGGAAGTGGATCCTAAACTAGTCATGTCAACAAAGAAATGTTAGCCCATAAAATCAATTAACAAATATATCATATATTTATTAATCCAAATCCATCAAGTGACTCTCTCTCTCTAATGAGAAGCTTATGCATGCATCAAGATCATAGTTTTCTTCAGGTCATCTTAGATCATACAGGATTGTCATATATCATATCACAAATTCATATTATATCAGGTTCACATATATATATATATATATATGGACAAGGAATCATTAGTTATTCAATCATTAAATATTCATCAAGGGTTAATGTCATGTAAGAGTATCTTCATACTTCAAGGGTCATGATTACAACATCATTTCTTAGTACAAACATTTTCATCAGAGTCCTAACAGCATCAAGTTTGTTATATTGCAAAAAATTAACTATGTTGCTAATTCATCATGGCAACTATAACTTATCAAAGTCTTATCAAAATCAATCAAAGAGATGGTTAGTAGATATTGAATAAAACATTATTACCATCAGAGTTACCATGTTTATCACAAGCATTATCAACGATACCAAATCAGCGTATATCAAAGTCATATTAATTGTTACTTTAAAGAGCACCATTATGTACCAGGAATCAAGGCTTGAGGGTGGTATTCTTGTCATGCCTGAGGGATCAACTTACCAACATAACAATTATACATACCTTGTAATATTCAAATACCTTTATAGCACATATATTTTCTCATATTGCATAGGATTAGCATCAGGTTCCTTTCCTGCTTTAGCTTCCTCTTTCCTTTACCATCTTTTTTCCTGCACCTTTTAGTGTCCAAATTATTCTTAAGAAGGAATTTCTCACATATTCATCAAGAAGTTAGAATGATTCCAATATTTGAATATTCATGCAAGAACAAAAAAAAAAATTGATAAACCTGAATAGGTCTAGAAGGGTACTTATATTTAACAAGGGTTGAAGGAAGAGAACAAATCCCTCTTGATCTTGTTACCAAGAGTCTTTAGAAGAAATGAAATCATTTTCAGAATTTGTATTCCAAGTCATTCCCTTCTTAATCATGAGGTACCACAGGTCATTAACCATATATCGCAAATATTGTGAAAGGAGGGGATGCCTCAACTACCAACAACCAAATCAAACATATTGTCTCCTGGAGTGAATCTAAGGATACATTGAATCTGGTCATGGTAGGGTTTCAACACTCCATGTTAATTTTAGATAACAATGGTATGTTCTATGCTTGCAACAATTACGTCAATGTCCTTTTATTATCCCAATGATAATTTCCATTTTAATTTCCAATAGGAATCACATTAATGATTCATACACATTGACAGTAATTGTAGATAGAACATAAATAATAATGTAGAAGACAAGCCAAAAAAAGGGAACACAAGAATTTGTCTCAAGCCAGGGAAAAACCCCAAAATGGGGAAACCCTTTATCAATCCTTCTTATTATCAAATATCAAATGTTCAACAAAGAGAGAATATCCAATAGAATACAATAGATTACCCAATACCACTACCTTTAGTCAAATAGATGGCCCAATCAAAATATGAAATCTTGCTCTCTTTCAACAACAGCCAAACAATCCTAACCAGAAATCCAACATTCATCAACGCAGCAAAAACAAAATCCTCCTTGAGCTTGGTCAAGGTCAAATCAACTTGACCTTCCTTGGAGTTCAACCAGCAACAAAAAAGTCAACAAAGGAGAAGTCAAACTCATCCAACCAAAAATTTAACTATGCGGTTAACTTGAGATTAGACCCTGCAGTCTGCGCAGGTCAAACTACACTAAAACCTCAGTTCCTGTGTTAGAATGTGTGGTCTGTCCAAACAGATATATATCCACAAAAATCACCGCAAAATAGTTCCAAATAATCCTTGATCAAATTTGGTCAAACCTCACTATAGAAAGGCCAATGCAGAAGAGCAGAGTTGCCCAGTCCACCCTTTGCATGTGTGAGAAGAATATTCTTCCTCGGATGTGAACAAACCAATCAGAAGAGAGATATTTTGTTGTTCTGGTGAGGTGCCAAAATGAGGAGGACATATTCTATATTTATAGTGGTTGATGTGGGGTGGAAAGACATGTTTTTTCATCCATGAGCCGACATGAAAGGGAGTCAACTTGAGCCAACCTAAAAAAGAAGCATTTAGAGGAAGACAAAAAATCAAAAATTCCCAATGATGAATGATGCCATCAAGAGCTCTTCAAGGGGGAAGAGTGCCATCAAAATAGGAGCTACCAAATGATGTAATTGATCCCTAATTACCAACTTTAACACTTCCTCTCAAGTAGGGAGAATACCATCTACTAACATCCATCTGTAATCATGCCATCCTAATCATCATGTACTATCTCTGCATCTTGTCTTGTCTCTGTTGAAGATTGATGTAGATAATAAGAAGGATCAATCAAGAGTGAGTCACAAGACCTTACCACTTTCTACTGACAAAATTTTGTCCACATAACCAGGTGTAGAACCTAATCAGACTCAATCCTAAATGATCATGTTGTTGAAAACCATGCATCCTAGACATAGGGAGTACGACAGTACATGATGCATCCATCTATAGCATTATGGTCTGTAACTATTTTTCCCAACTCATTGACCAAATGAGAGGTACTTCCCAAGGGTCCTAGACTACAAGGGTAGGATGTATGTTAAGGCATCTACAGGAGAATGTGAACCACTCATCCTACTCATATTCCATAGGAGAAGGTGAACCACTCATCCTATGCATATATCATCATCCATAAGGGAATTTGAACCACTCACTCTATGCTCATATATATCACCATGGGGTATCATAGGGGAAGGTTAACAACTCACCCTATGCTCACATATATCACCATGGGGTATCACAGGGGAAGGTTAACCACTCACCCTATGCTCACATATATCACCATGGGGTATCACAGGGGAAGGTTAACCACTCACCCTATGGTCGCACATAGCTCCAAGAAGTACCACAAGCTCCCGGGATCTCCCAGAGCTCAATGTCCAACTCAATTGAGACCCTCATGGGAGAGTCCTTCCACGACTCCAAGTCTCTCTCGGAGTCCTTCATGAGGATGTTTGTGACTTGTTCGTATGTCCTAATGTGTTGGAGCCTTATTGCTCCTCTTTGTACCATATCCCAGATAAAGTAGTACCTTATATCAATATGCTTGGAGTGTTCGTGGAACACAGGATTCTCTAATAGACGAATCCCACTCTGATTGTCGCAATAGATAACGGTGGTATCCAGCACATGCTCAAATATCTCACTAAAGAGATTCCTCAACCAAAGAGCTTCACAATAGGCCATACTAGCTACAATATATTCGGCCTCGGTGGTGCTTAGAACAATTGATTTATGCTTCCTGCTCATCCACGAAATTGAAGTAGATCCCAAAGAGAAGCAACATCCAGATGTGCTCCTTCTATCCACCACTGCCAACCCAGTCAGCATCAGAATATCCATGTAGCCTCAAATTTTTTATAGTGTATCTCATTCCATAGTTGATAGTGCCACGAAGATATCTTAAGGGATTATTTTTATCAACCCAATGTATGTGATGAGGCTCAACCATAAATTGACTCAAAGTATTTATAGTGAAGCATATGTTTAGTCGTAAGTTTACCAAGAACCTCAGGGCCCCCACAAGTTGTCTATATTCAGAAGGATTTGCCTATTTGGGACCAACAACACTTCCATGTAGCTTCTTGAATTTTAGTCCCATCAAATTAGACACATACTTGCATTTCACCATCCCACATCTTTCTAACAACTTCACAATGTATTTCCCTTGAAAAAGGAAATCTCACCTGGATTTTTCCAAACTTCCAGGCCTAGGAAGTAATGCATCAACCATAGGTCCTTAATTTCGAACTTGGGAGTCAACTCCCTCTTGCATTGATAAATGAGAGGCTCTGCACCAATAAGAAAGAGATCATCAACATAAAGGACCAAAATAAGTGGCATGTTCTTTTCAACCTTGAAGTATTGGTTTGGATCAAGATAGTTCATTGTAAATCCCAGCTTCATAAGATAGATATCAATCCTCTCATACCAAGCCCTACGGCTTTCTTTAACCCATAGAGGGATTTCTTCAACCTACATATATGAGACCTTCTATCTTGTACTTCAAACCCATGTGGTTGTTCTAAGTAGACTTCTTCCTTAAGTGAGCCATGCAAAAGAGCAATCTCGACGTCCATTTGATGAAGGCTCCACCCTTGATTGGCAGCAAAAGAAATTATAAATCGGATAGTGATATATCAAGCAACCGTGAAAATATTTCATCATAGTCCACTCCTTCCTTTTGAGATAATCCACGAGCTATGGACCTTGCCTTATACTTTTCATCGCTTCCAATAGCTCCATGTTTTATCCTGTAGATCCATTTGGAAGTGACCACAGACTTGTCCTTAGGTCTACACACCACTTCCCAGACATCATTCTTCATGATTGAATCATACTCCTCACTCATCGCATCTTTCCATATGTTATCACATGCTAATTTATTTCAAATTGTCTCTCTTGGGGCCCTAAGATCAAAGTTCTAAGAAAAAGAAGGTCCAGAAACAATGTAAAGGAGGAGAATAGGGCCCCAGCCAACAAAACTAAGAAGGAAAAACCAGCTTAGGCTAGCAATGTAGACATTTTGGTGTAGGCAACAGAGAAGATTAAGTACGATTTTCATAACAATGCTTCTATTTAATCCATCAACATTCGTTTTGAATATTTTTGACAGCGCGCTGATAGTTAATTTGTCAACGCTAGTTTATGTTTTATTTTGGACAAGCTCTAACAGATTATTTGGCAGTGCTTCACAATTTTTATCCCAATAATGTATACCCAGTTAATTTGGTAGTGAATGGTTTAATTATTAAACAAGCAAGAGTTGACAAATCAGTTGGAATCATAGCCTATTATTATCCGACAAGTGGCACTGACAAATCAAATGACAACTCTTTGTTTTGCTCTATTTTTCCCTGTTTTAGTCATTGAATTTGGGTGCATATTCCAAACATATGGAAATGAATTTT
The DNA here is from genome assembly GCA_000404065.3 of Pinus taeda. NCBI lineage: Eukaryota > Viridiplantae > Streptophyta > Pinopsida > Pinales > Pinaceae > Pinus > Pinus taeda. The sequence continues at coordinate 58,194 of APFE030227499.1, read as the reverse complement.
TGAAAGATAAAATAGGTTTTTGAAGGGAATGGACCAATTAACTATTGAAGAATCTAGGGCAGTTAGCATTAGATAGATTCTTCTATACTTGAAAACAATTTGTGAAATTCTTTTATTATTTATCTTATCTTGATCTTCTTCTTATTATGATTGTGTGTGTTTACTTCATCAAACTGCTACCAAAACAAAGAGACAAGGACACAAGAAGTTGGAATTCTTCCAAGAACAAAACCTCTCCCTCTTGGAGAGGAAAACCTGCACATAATTCTTCTTATATAGATTCTAATTGACCAACACCAAGACCATTATATTTGACCCTCTATGCCACTCCAAGACCAAGACACCAATCATCTTCCTTTGTTACTATTGATATCATCATCATAGCCGCTTCAGGGCTTCTCCTTTATCAAAATGTTCAATGAGGTTTCCACATATATGCCTAATGTTTTCCCTTAACTTCACTAAGATCATGATTGTCTCATGGTTGCACCCTTAACTGAGATTATAGTCTTATGAATGTGTCTTCATTGAGATCATATTACTGCACTCTTGAGACAGAGTATCTTCCCATCATGTTTATGCCAAGATTGTTTAACATTGTAATTTCTATCCGAAAATCACAGTGATCTGAGTTTGCTACACCATTGTACCTTGTCCGAAATTATGTTCTTCATGCACCATTGTAACTTATCTGAAATTTTGTCCTTCTTGCACCACTGTACCCATCAAAAATTCAGACTTGCACCCACTCGAAATTACATTCATGCACCCATACGAAATTGTAGTCCTGCACCCATCCGAAATTCAGAGGAATTTGAGTTCCTGCACCTCATACGAAATTTCAGAGATGTCTGAAATTTTGTTGTGTAGTTTTGCGGATACCCTAGTTGGGTATTTATAGTAGTTCATACTCCATAATTAGCTGACGTGTCCAGGTGAATTGTTGTGTCTTTTATATGAGCCAATATTACATTAATATACATATTTTGAGGCTGACATGAAGTTCTCTTCATTGTTTTGCTTGTAGTCTTCTTCTTTGAAGGATGGTACTTGTCTTGGAGGGTTGTTAGACACTAGGTTGACCCATTTTCATTACATAGATGTTAAAGTAGAGCTCTTCAATATAATTTTGACTCTTTGACTTTCCTAGACCTATGGAATGAGCAAGAAACTCATTCATATTATTTATAAAAATAATAATCATTTTTCTACAAAGATCAAAATTACATTGACAAATACCGAGCCTAGTTACACTTTTCTTCAACATTAACAAAAACATCCCTCGTATTTCTAACATGTATCATGGTTTTTGAGATAGGAAGGAATATTTTCAGTCAAATTTTCCATATTTTGAAGCTCTTTTTTGGTCACTATTTTAAAATGCAGTTTCCGAACTGCTAGAAATTATTTTTTGTAAACCAAAGGAGGTTTTTGGAGGGTTCGGAGCAATTAAAAATATATCCCTCAGTTTTTTAACATCTATCATGGTTTGAAAAGTTCAAATGTATCTTTGAGGGCTATTTTTCTAGATTTTTCGATGATCCAGGTGGATATTGGTGGCCACCTGCCAAGTCCACCTAGACCCCCACCATTGTCTTTCTCAGCATTTTCAATTTCCTTAATTGTAGTGCAACTTACTATTTTTAGCAGTTTTTCGGGTCCTGAACTTCCGGAGCCGTTTTGAGGCCCTAAACGACGTTTTTTGGGGAATCCGGGGGCAACATGGACCGGTGTTGCCCGTTCCAACAATGATAGTGCTCGAATAGATCTTTCTAATGAGCTATTGTACGCGTCAAACGGAGATCATATGCTAAAGTTACGACCCCGGGAAGTTGATGTACCAACTTACCCCCAAACGGGGCCCACAGTTTGGCGTTTCATCTCCTAGGGTTAGGTTTTGGAATGTTAAGTGTTTTTTCATTGTTTCTCAACAATAAATAGGCCTTCCTTCGAGCCTCATTGTAACACAGTTCAGAGGCATGTAGCCATCACATCTCTTCTCAGAGATAAGCTACCATCGCCCTAGCTAGTTTATTTCCCATTTCTGATTGTAAGCATGTTTCAGTATTTTCCATTAGTGAAATGAAGTATTATTTCCGCTGCATCTTTGTGTATATGGTTATCTCTGTAATTTTTTGCATTCCTGTTTAAATCCGGATCAGTGGTATCAGAGCGGTCTGCTTTTTCTCTGTTTTTCTTTGCATGTCCCCCACAAGGTCGGGATATAAGGAGTTAGGGCTTGAACTGGTTGAACCTTTGCAAGACCAGCCTCGCAAATCCCGACTGCCTCCCATGGCGGACGACGAGAAGAAAGACGAGGGGGCAGGAGATCCCATCAAAATCTTGCTCGAAGAAGCGCTTGAGCGACAACGGAACGCGATGATGGACAGCTTTGCGCAGATCCTTCAGCGGTTACCCAGAAGCGGCGCCTCGACTTCCAGCAGCTTCTCTGGAAATGCTACACCCTTTAAGGTACAAGTTAATTTTGGAATCCCCATATTCAAGGGTCAGATAGACGCCGATGCTGTAGATAAATGGTTAAATCTACTAGAGGGTTATTTTTCTGTTCATGAATTTTCGAGTCGGGAAAAGATTGTTTTTGCTCTTCTCAAAGCAGCCCCCCA